>CAKNYM010045891.1:0-112926 GCA_932195095.1 Andricus curvator | reverse complement strand
CAACGAAAAAATATTTTAATTTTTTAATAAAAAACAGTTGAATTCGAAAGAGTTGCATTATGAACAAATAAATTTTTAACAAAGCAGCTAAACTTTTACCCGAGCAGTTGAATTTTCAATTAAAAAGATTATTTTTTAACAAAACAGCTAAACTTTCAAGCGAAGAGATGAATTTTCAACTAAAATGATGAATCTTCAACTGAAATAGTTATATTATATGTTAAAAAAATAATAATTTTCAACCAGAGATGAACCTTCAACCAAAAAATAATTTTTTAACAAAGCAGCTCATCTTTTACCTAAACAGTCGGTTTTTAATACAAAGAAGACAAATCTTCAACCAAAAACAGTTGAATTTTCAAGCTACAAAAATGAATTCTCAAAAAAATGTAATAGTTGATATTTCAAATAAAAAAGATTAAATTTCTACTGAGAGATGAATTTTAAAACCAAAAAGACGACCTCTGAAAAGTGAGAGTTAGATAGTGTTTTACCGAATGGTGTCAGCTGCTGATATATTATTAGTTCCAAACAGCGCCACACTGACAGATTAATAGTTCCACAAATGGCCACTGAATAACGGATGTATTCTCTAAAAGTACTGCCGGTAAAAATAATTACACCAGATGGCACTCTAGCTCGGACCGAACCACGTTTAAAATTTCGCGCCATACGAGATTACCAATCACAACCCAAACAGATGACTGTCACGTCCGTCGCATGTTTTCACGAAAAAACAAATTATAAACGTCAAGACTCACTTTTCAGACGGCCCTACAGTCTCATCAAATGCTGATTTCAAATAAGATATCGTACATCACTCGTAGGGTTATGAGTGTAGGATTTTAAAACAAATAGTTGAATTTTTGATTGAGGATTCAAAAAATTTGTGAAAAGACAATCCTTCTCAGTTGAAAATTCACGTAGGTCTAGTTTAGGTGGAGTAATCCACCGTAATTTTATGTAATCCACAGTTATGTACCTCCGCTGGACCGCATTTTAAGAGTTGTTTCTCCCTCGAGCGAAAGTGAAAAAAGAGTGGCCTTAGTATTTTTTTTTAAATAGTGGTATTGTTCATAAAAACTGTCAAATAGTTTGAATAGTAGCGTGAGTCCGAGGCCTGGTAATACGTCTAATTAAATCGCAGTATTGAAAAATTGAAAGGCATTGTAACTCACCGTCTCTGATCGCCTTGAGAAGGTCGTTTCTAGGATCTACCAGAGGAATGTTCGAATGGGTTTTTCGGATTTCCCCGTCAATCATATTCTTCAGGGGTCTCAGTTTTGGCGGATTATTTATAATCATTTTGGCAATGTCTCCGTTGGTTAACGGCATGGGCGGAGTTGGTCCGTTGACAATTGGCGGTGGAGGTGGAGGAGGCGGGGGAGGAGGTATATTGCAGGGTGGAGAATTGGGTCTCGCGGGTGCAGGATCAGGAGTAGGAGGTGGAGGTGGCAAGTCCTGTGGAGCTGGATCCGTCTCATCTACACCCATCTGGTTCAAATGGTTCGCAGGAGTTTGCGTCGTGTGATGGCTCGGCAAAGGACTGTTGCACCGACTTCCGTTCCTGTTCAGTAAATGCGAAGGTATGGAACCTGAAAGAACAAAAAACATGATTAAAAAGCAGTTTAATTTGTATTTCTCACAAAAAAAAAGATGAAGAGGGTGGCCGCGAAACTTCATTTTCAAAATTCCCCGACTCATTTTTCATTCTCCCTGACTATTATTATTAAAAGACCAAAATTCTAATCTTGTAACATTTTGAATATAAATTTTTTTTTATTTAATTAAATTAAAGTAAATAAATAAAAAATAAAACAAACGAAATAAATTTGTTTACAATTTTTAATTTAAATAAATACAATTTTAATTTATTATTCTCAGTGCTGCGATGGTATAATTTACTTCAAAAAACGGAAAAAGTGACCTAGATAAACAAAAAAAGTTTTCCAAAAGTGACTAGTTTCTTACCCAATAACTGACTGAAGGTGACTAATGTGCATTCATAATTTAACTAATGTTGTTTTGAATTTAAAAGAATACAAAAGTATTACAATAGGATACAATAGGAAAAAATTCCATTGATTTCAGTTAAATTCAAATGAATTTAGATGAATTTAAGGAAAATGTGAAGAATTCTATGCAATTCATAAAAATTCAAGGTGAATTAAAAAAAATCAAGTGAATTGAAAACAATTCAAAAATATGAAAAAATGCATTAAATTTGTAATTGAGTAAATTTAAAATGAGTTTTAGAAAAATTCAGGGAATTCAAAAGAATTTGATGAAATGCCCAAGTTGTGAGTTTAAAAGGCTTCAGGATGAATTAAAAAAAAATTGTAAAATTAAAAAATTCAAAAAGATGCATTGAATTGATTGAATTTAGAAGAATGAACGCGAATCCAAGAAATTTAAGAGAATTCAAAACAATTTAACAGGTTTAAAGATAAATTAACAAGAATTTAGGGTGAAATTCAAATCAATTCAAATTAATTGCAAAAAACACTCGAAAATCTCTACAAATCATTGAAACCCTACAAAATCGCTCACTTTTTGTGAATACATTCTTTGAAATCCTTTAAAACATTGTAAAATCCCATGAAATTCGAAGATATTTCCTGAAATCCTGAAAAATGTATTAAAATATCTTAAAGTTTTTAAAATCCATTTAAATCATTTAAATCCTTGGAAATACCTTGAACTTTTTTAACTTGTTTGAAAATGACTTGAAATCTGTTAAAATACCCTAAAATATTTTAAACCCATTGAAATCCCATTAAATTACTGAAATCAATTGAAAATTCCTTAAATTCTTTTAAAATTCCCTAAAACATTTCAAATATTATAAAATCCCTTGAAATTTTGTAAAGCTCTTGAAAATTCTTTGTAATTTTTAAAAATACCCTAAACTTGCAAAAATATTGCAAATCTTTTGAAATCCCTTAAAACTTTGTAAAGCTCTTGAAAATTCATTTGCATTTTTAAAAATATCCTATACTCTTTTAAATCTTTTGAAATCACTTCAAATTATTGAAATCTATTAAAAATACCATAAGATATTTCGAATCATTTAAAATTTCTTCAAATCCCTTGCAATTTTTAAAAACACTAAAATATTTAAAATTCTTTGAAATTCCTTCAAGCTTTTGACATAAATTGAAAATTCCTTGGAATCTTTTGAAATATCATAAAATCCTTTGAAATCACTTCAAATTATTGAAATCTATTAAAAATGCCCTAAGATATTTTGAATCCTTTACATTTTTTGAAATCCCTTGGCATTTTTAAAAAGACCTTAAAAACTTTAAAATTCTTTGAAATTCGTTTAAAATATAGACATCAATTGAAAATTCCTTGGAATCTTTTGAAATATTTGAAAATCTTTACAATTCTTTTAAATCTTTGTAAATACCTTGAAATCTTTAAAAATCTTTGAAATCTTACGAAATCCACCAATTTTTGTGAATAAATTCTTTGCAATTCATTACAAGACTATAAAATCCCACCAAATTACCTGAATCCCTGGAAAATGTATTAAAATACCTTGAGAGTTTTAAAATCTTTGAAATCCTCAGAAATTTGACAAAATCCCTTGCAATCTTTGAAAATATCCTAAAACTTTATAGATCCTATAAAATCGATCCATATCTCCGAAATTCAAGTAAATGCTTTAAATCCTTTGAAATCTCTCGAAATACCTTGACACTTTTTGAAGCTTTTGAAAATTCCTTGGAATTTTTAAAAATACCCTGAACTGTTGAAAATTCTATTTTCTTCCATTTTAAAAATAGATTTTTCAACTGTTGAAAATTCAATTATCAATTTTCTTCAATTTTCAACAGTAGAACTTTCAACTGTTGAAAATTCAATTCTAAATTTTCTTCAACAATTTTGAACAGTTGAATTTTCTACTGTTGATAATTAACATGTTCAATTTTCTTCAATTCTTAACAGTTGAAAATTAAATTTTCTCCAATTTTCAAAAGTTGAATATTTAATTTTCAATTTTTTCCATTTAAAAAAATTGAATTTTCATCTGTTCAAAATTCAATGATCAATTTTCTTCAATTTTTAACTGTTGAAAATTCAATTTTCACTTTTCTTCAATTTTCAACTGTTAAAAATTCAACTGTTGAAAATTGAAGAAAATTGTTAATTGAATTTTCAACAGTTAAAATTCAATTGTTGCAAATTAAAGAAAATAAACAATTGAATTTGATTTTGTTTTAAACATTTAAATCCAAGAAATTTTTTTCTCGATAAAACTAGATTTTTTCGAAAACGTGTCGCAATTGGCAAATAATATTTTCTCTTTTAAAAAATACCATTGTAAATAATCAAATCGAGAATTTTTTTCGTCCGAAAAATTATTTCAGCTTTAAAGATTTATTTAAATCCCAAATAGTTTGTTTTGAAATCGGTCAAGCAAACATTTGTAAATTATTTATTAGTAAGATTTAAAAATAAAATTTGAGACGGAAGAGTCCCGAGTTTGAAACTTGCAAATGCAAATGCAAGTTCAAATTTTACAATTCAAATATAGCATATTTAAAGAGAAAAGGGAAAAAGGGGAATTTTTTCAAGAATAGGGGAAAATTATTCGAAGTAGGCGACATGTGCCTACATAAAAGGGTTTCGTAGCCTATTAAGTCGTTCAAATTCTTCCCACCCCTCCTTTACCTCTCATCTAATATCATCTCATCTCGAATCCCGTCTCGAGTCTCATCACGAGTTTTGCCTCGAGTCTAGCCACGAGTCTTGCCTCGACCCTCGTCTCGAATCCCGTCTCGAGTCTCGTCAGTAGTCTTGCCTCGAGTCTCGTCACGAGTCTTGTCTCGAATCTCGTCTCGAGTCTCGTAAAAAAGAACGACTGACGGACACCCGACTGAAACTATGAGGGTTTCTGCCCGAGGCTACGAAACGTTAAAAAAGACAATTTTTCGAGAATAGGGGAAACTCAGGAAAATAGGAGAAAGACTTTTGTGATCCCTGCCACCCTGTAAAAGTGACTGATGAATATACTCGTGAATTTCTTACCATTCATGGAAGGAGGAGACATAGTTTCACCAGGAGGAGGTGGTGGCGGTGGGAGAGTATCCCTTGCAGTGATCATCGACCTTCCTCTCGTAGGAGTGTTATTGGCAGAAGCTATTGTAGGAGTCGAATTGCTGGAAGCATTGCTAGGTGGAGCTGGAGGAGGTTGCGAAGGTCTAATTCGACCTCCTCTACTCGGCGTTCCTGGACCACTGGGGCTTTGATAGGTCTCGCTACCGGGTTGTCCTTGACCAGGTCCATAATGCGAACCATAACCGTCATCGTAACCTTGGACTGCGTAGTTTGTCGCCCTGTTTATAAAGACAAAAAAATGGTTAAGGTTATATTTTTCTTAATAATCTTAATAATATTCCAATAATTGTGGAGAAAACATGAATAATCATCATTTTTCCACAAGTTGACATATGAGACAGAACGTTATTGACTATAACAGACGTCATAGAGAAAAACATTCTCAAAAAAGAGGAAATAGGGTGATTTTTCACGAAAAGAGGGGAATTCTTTTAAATTAAATAAATGTAGGTATGATGAATTTTCAACAAAAGAGTTTAGTTTTCCAGTTGCAAAGTCGAATTTTCAACCAGAAAATAGGATTTTTCAACCAAACAGTGGAATTAACAAATTTTTTTAGACCAAACAGTTCCATTTACATCAAAATAGTTTAACTTTTTGAACAAAAGAGACGAATTTTCAACAGAAGAGTCGAATTTTTTACCTATAAAGATGAATTTTCAACCTAAAAGTCAAATTTTCAAACAAAAGAGAATTATTTTCAATTCAAAAGGAAAACGAATTTTCAACTAAAAGATGCATTTTCAACACGACACGAATTTGCAATTAAAAAAGATAAATTTTCTAATAGGAAGATTAATTTTCTAACTAATAATCGAATTAATAACAAAATACATAAATTCTCAACCATATAATTGAATTTTCAACTAAAAAAGATAAATAGTCAACCAAAAATGAAGTAGTTAAATTTCTAGTGGAAAAAATTAAGTTTCGAGCAGAAAAATGAAGTTTCAACAAAAGATATGATTTTTTAACTGAAATTTTGTATTTTCAATAAAAAAAATGAATTTTTAACGAATTAGTTAAACGTTCAACTAAGTAGTTGAATTTTCATCCAAAAAATATGAATTATCAAAGAATCATTTATTAATTTATATTTCAACCAAAAGAGATTTTAATTTTAAATAAAAATAGTTGAATTCAATCCTAAAGACGAAATGAAGAAAAAATACATGAACTCTCAATCAAATAGTTAAATTTTCAACCAAAATAGGAATAGTTACATTTTCATTTATAATTATATAAAAATAAGCAAAACAAATGTTTTGTTAGAACAATTTTTTTTTGCTTTTTTTATAATTATAAAAATTTAGGACCAGAGTTGGTTTTGAAAAAAATGTGAAAACAATTTTTGAGGTTACGCTTACATGGCCTTAAAAACTTAATTTTCAACAAAAACGATTTTAATTTTAAATAAAAAATTGTTTATTTCAATCGAAAGAGACGAATTTTCAACAAAATAATTGAATTCTCATCAAAACAGATTCATTTTCAACCAATTAGTTGAATTTTTGATTAAAAAAGATCAATTTTCAATCAAAAATGAAATAGTTACATTGTCAGTTAAAAAAATTATTTAAAAAAAAGTTTTCAACAAAAAATGAATTTCTAACAAAATAGTCCAATTTTTAAGCTAGTAGTTGAATTTTTAACCAGATAATCGAAATTCTCAACGAAAAATGTAATAGTTGAACATAAAATAAAAAAATGTTTTAATTTTAAATTAAATACAGTAGAATTCAAACAAAAAATGCGAATTTTCAACCAAAAAGTTGAATCCTACACCAAAACACAACAAAAAATATTTAAATTTTAAATTAAGAACTAGCAATTTCAGCTAAATTGCAATTTTGATCAAGATTTTCCGGCTCTATAGTGCCAAATTTACTGAGAAAATTTGAGTTCTTACATTTTTTATAAGTTTTTAAATAATACGATTAATGAATTAACTCATTTCGTCATTTCAGGCCAAAAATGTAACCAAAATTAACCTTTTCATAAAATAAGTAACTTTTTAGCAGCCCCGTGGCACTCTGAAATGAAAGTGACGGAAATGGTGAGTACGGCCGAGGGTGGCGCTGGCTGTACTTTTAGGCCGAAAATTATTTAAATGCATGGGAAAAGTGTCAAAAATGTGAAATTTTGTGCTTTTTATATTATAAAAACGGACTTTTTAAATTTTTGTTTGCTTTAGAATTAAGTTTTAAGGCTTTTAGACTGAAATTTTATCAAGTTTTTTTTTATGATGAACGAGAATAATGGGGTTGTAGTCTGTTGTTTTTGGATGCAATTCTGGTTACGCGAATTGCTTTATTTATTCCAAAATGAATATTGTTCACAAATACACTTTTTTATTCTCCAACTTTATCAATATTTATTTATTTATTATTGATTTTAGAGTTACAAATTTTTCAGTTTTTTATTTTTCCTATTAAGAATAATTATTGGACACAAAAAAAACTATCGATAAAAATGTTCCGTTTTCTCATTCTCTACAAGCACATATTTAAAAAAAATTATTTTTGCGACTTTTAAAATTTGCAATATGTAAAACGATCCGACAATAATTATTTGGCTGTTTGCAAACAGCAACTATTCTTAACTTGTTGTAAGCGAACATTAATATGTGTCATATTTCACACAAAGGCTATTGATTTTAAATACCCAATCGTTGCGAATCACGAAAAAATTACTCTTTGTTTATAACATTGTAAAAAAATTGCTCTTGCTCTAACCCACTGGAAATTATTTTTAGTTAGTTATTACATTGATTTAAGACCTTTTTTTGTAATGAATTTGAAAGTCTTAAAATAAATGTTATCACTGAAAAGTTAGACAAAAAAATTAAACTTTGTTGTTAAATAAAAATTTTTTATTTAGGTTGAGTGAAATATTCAAAGTCACTAATTTTACTTGGAAGACGTAAGGTCATTAAAAAAAACATCAAAATGCGTTCAGAATTGTACTGTCGGGCGATCACAAATGTAAATAAATTTTTTTTAATTTTATATACATACCGTGTTCCAAATGGTAGTATTTATTCGTTTATAATTATGTATTTTTATTTATTCTCTGTTAATTCCTAATTAAATATTATTCACAATAAATACACTTTTTTATTCTACAACTTTATCAATATTTATTTATTCTATAAATCCTATTCTTTATAATATAAATCGTTAGAAATATTCGACATATTTGTAACAATAGATATTTTTTATTATTATAATTAATTTTTATAAACGTCTTATAACGAAACAAAATAAATTATTTTCTAGCTTTAAAAAAATATATATAAATTTTTATAATTTAGTTCAACTAAGCGTTAATTTCAATTTTCAATAATCATTATAAATGTCAATAAAAATAAAATTCAATTGAAATTTACTATTTTCACAGTTTACAATATTTACATATGTCAACCGAGCAAGTCACGCCTACCCCGAAAGGGAAATGGCTTAATGGTATAATAATAATAATCCTGAAAGTTTAATGTTCACTTTGTAGAATTATTATTGGGACTCTGTGAAAAGGGTATTCGTCTTTAATCATCAAAATAATGTTTTCTTCACTTCTGCCGTGATTTGGGAAAACACCGTTAACTGCAAAATGAACGAAGCTGAGAAAATCGACAAAAACTGTTCGAATTTTTATTCGCGTGTATCGCGGATTCTTATTCATTTTCTGCATTTTTTGTTGTTGTTCTTGACTAATTTGCATAAGATCTTTTCATTTTTGCAAGAAAAATTGTGAAAAAATGTTGATTAATTATCTAAAATGCAGTTAACGGTGTTGATTGGGATGCTGAAATTCGAGAAAACGCCGTAACGGGCAGTTACGGCTCTCTTCGAATTACGGACCTCAGAAATAGGCCTGCCGTGATTTGAGAGAAAGCCGTTCACAGCAAAAGAATATAATAACTAATAATAAGTGCAGTTACGGCGTTTCTCGAATCACAAACCTTTTTTCTCGGGGTTCGATGATTCCGGAGAACGCCGTAAGCACTGACGGACCTCTCCGAAATCACGAAGGCTCGAAATCGCCGTCCAATAATGTTGATAAAATCCGTAACTACCCGTTACGTCGTTTTCTCTAATTTTGACGTCACGTATTTAGTCGTCTCTGATTTACGCCTGCAGTTAACGGTCAGTTACGGCTCTCTCTCAAATCAAAACTCGCCAATCTTTGCAGTTAACGGTGTTTTCCAATAATTATGCAATAATTATTTTTAAAGTTAGTAACAATTTTAACAATTATTTCAATAATCAGGTGTATCTTTTTTTCACAATTCCAGTGATATAAAAAACTCATTTTTCGATTTTTTGCAGTTAACGGTGTTTTTCCAAATCACGGCAGACTTTTCATTAGTACTTATTAATTTATTGGATATTTAATATGCTACAAAATATTTTTCCGAGATAAATATATGCAAAAAACGTATTTTAACAATTAAAATAAATTAAATTTGTATTTTCCCCATGCATTTGAATAATTGTCGGCCTAGAAGTACAGCCAGCGCCGCCACTCGGCCGTCTTCAAATCTCATGACACATTTATTCTACAGACCTTTATAGGAGAGCCATCCCCCTGCTTTTTAGTAACCGCGGATCAAAAAAGTAACTAAGTTACTAAAAAGTAACCCGTTCCGAGCCCTGCATTAAGAAATAGACATACCTGTAGTGATCCGAGGTAGGGGGGCTGTAGAGTTGGTGTTCCTCCGGAGGGTAACTCCGCCTGAGTTCGATGCTGTTGGGCCTTGGGGGTCTCTGATCCGTCATCACCATGCCCAGCAGCGCCTCATCCGGAATATTATGCGGCGCCCTGTACTGGACACCCTGAGGAGGCATAATATACTCGCCATGGCCTTCAGCCAGTCTTCGTTGTCTTTCTCTCGTGTTGTGCGGTTGCCGAACACGCTTCTTGTACCTTCCACCGCCACCACCACTTCCGTCGGTCCGAGTCTTGTGCGGCTAGAAAAATACACCAACATTAACCCTATTATCTAGGAGTTCACTAATCAGGCCGAGAGCAAACATTATGCATTTTTTAAAAGGCAAGCTTCATTTCTGATTTGGTGAGTAAGCCAAAGACCATCCAGTGAAACTGTAAACAGGGATCACAGTTAGTCCCCTATTTTTCACCCTTTCCCTCCTTATTTTCCTCCCAGCGACCCAGGTAGCTGATCAATCTCTCTAGCAATCACCCCAGGCAAAGAGCTTCACAAAGTCATCATGTAAAGCTTTCCACTCGGGCCTATTAGTATCCAAGGTTTTTGGTTGCAATTCAAGTATTCCAGTTGAAGATTCACCATTTCAGTTAAAAATTCATCACTTTCTTTCAAAACCTAATTTTTTTTTTTTGAAAATGAGTTTTTTTTTTGTATAAAGTTTTTTTTTTTTAATTAAAATTCTAACTATTCCTATTAAATATTCCATCATTTTAGTTGAAAAGTTATCTTTTTGCTTTTACATTAATTTTTTAACGGAAAATGTAGCTATTCAAATTTTTTTTGACAATTTATATTTTTTAGTTGAAAATTCGTCTTTTTTTTTTGGTAGAAATTAATCTTCTTGTTTTAAAATTTAATCTTTTAATTGAAAATTCAATTATTTCAGTTAAAATTATTTTTATTTTTTAACTGAAAATCTGAGTTCAAACTGAATATTCCATCATTTTAGTTGAAAATTCATCTTTTTTGGTAGATATTAATCTTCTTGCTTGAAAATTCAACCGTTTGGTTGAAAATTCAAGTATTTCAGTTAAAGATTCACCAGCTTAATTGAAAATTCATCTTTTGGTTTAAAACTGAACTATTTCAGTTGAAGATTTATCATTTTTGTTAAAAATTCATCGCTTTATTTAAAAACTTAATTATTTTGTTAAAAATGAGTTTTTTGTACAAAAAGTTTTTTTTTCAACTAAAAATCTAACTATTCCTATTCAATATTCCATCATTTTATTTGAAAATTTATCTTTTTGGTTGTACATTAATTTTTTAAACGGAAAATGTAACTATTCTATTTTTGGTTGACAATTTATCTTTTTTAGTTCAAAATTCGTCTTTTTTTGGTAGAAATTAATCTTCTTGTTTGAAAATTCAATTATTCCAATTAAAATTATTTTTATTTTTTTAACTGAAAATTTGATGATTCAAATGGAATATTCCATAATTTTGTTAAAAATTCGTCTTTTTTTGGTAGAAAATAATCTTCTTGCTTGAAAATTAATCCGATCGGTTGCAAATTCAAGTATCCCAGTTAAAGGTTCATCAATGTAGTTGAAAATTCATCTTTTTTGTTTAAAATTGAACTATTTCAGTTGAAGATTTTTAGTTGAAAATTCATCACTTTCTTTGATTGTTTTCCATTTGAATAAAATTTGTAGTTTCTTATAAAAGTGTTGTATTGATTAATTTTTGTTCATTACGCTGACATTTTTATTTGAAAAAAATTTCCCTATTGTTCGAAGAAAATATTACCCGATTTTCCCTGCAATTATAGTAATGAACCACTGTGATTCCTGTGTAAACCATTTAGTACACTCGTCTAGAAAACGCAAAAAAAAATTAATAAGAGAAAATGCCTTTTAAAACCATGCATGTCACTGGATAGTCAGCTTCAATGATGTGTAGGAAATGAAAGTAGTCATTTTGATGTGCGATACATATAAACTAATAAAATATATTTAGATTTGAATTCAACAGATTAAAATTATGATACATAGGGAGCGTCCATTAATTACGTAAGGCTTTTTCGGGGGAGGGGGTGAGGTCTTCTGAATCCAGAGGGGGGGGGGGTCCAAAAGCATTTCTTACCTAAGATTCCTCTTTCTAATTATTTTTTTAAATTATGCTAATTAATACCTGTTTTGAATGTTGAATTTATTTTGTATACGTCATATTTTTTTCCAATGAGGGAAAATAAGGGAAAATTATGGGAGAGGCAGTAGAGGAAGTGAGGGATGGAGAAATGAGGGGAAATGAGGAGAGGAAGACTGATGAAAATGAGGGGAGTGGAAGTGAGGATAAATCAGGGGACGGAAAGTAGAGGAAGTGAGGGGAGAAAAAGTAGAGGAAATACGGGGAAGAGAAGTAGGGATAATGAGGTAAAATGGCAGGAGAGAAAGTGGGGACAGAGAGGGTAAGGGTAGCATGGGAAATCAGGGGGAATGAGGGGTGGAAAAGTGAGGTGAAATTAGCAGAGGGAGAGTAAGGAAAATTACCCTCACTTTTTATGTGATGGTAAATGAGGGAAGGGTAAGCAAAGGAAGTGAGAGGAGGAAAAGTAGGGGAAATTAGGAGAGGTGAGGGAAAGTAGGGAAAGTGAGAGGATGGGAAGTGAGGGTAAATGAGGGACGGGAAAGTAGAGGAAGTGTGGAAGGAAAATTAGAAGAAATCAGGATAGGGGAAGTAGGGAGAATGAGGTAAAATGAGGGCAGGGAAAGTAGGGTAAGTGAAGAGAGGAGAAGTATGGGAAGTCAGGGGAGTGAGGGGACATGAGGAGAGGGAGAGTAAGGAAAACGAGAGGAGTGGAAGTGAGCGGAAATGATGGAAGGGAAAGTAGAGGAAGTGAGGGGAGGATAATTAGGGGAAATGAGGATAGGGGAAGTAGGAAGAATGAGGTAAACTGAGGGGGGGGGGGGGGGGGGGTAGGAAAAGTGAAGGGAGGGGAAGTATGGGAAGTCAGGGGAAGTGAGGGATAGGAAAGTGAGGGAAAATGAGGAGCGGGAGGGTAAGGAAAATGACGGGAGTGGAAGCGAGGGTAAATGAGGGAAGGGAAAGTAGAGGAAGTAAGGGGAAGAAATCTCTCAAAACACTTTAAAAAATGTGAAAATCCTCGAAATCGCTCGAAATATTCAAAATACTTTATAATCTTTTCAAATCCGTGAACATCCCTTAAAATCTTAAAAAATCGGTTGAAGTCCTCGAAATTCCGTAAAATATCTCGAAATCTTACGAGATCCCTTCTAATCTTTGAATTAAATTAATTTACTTTAAAATTAATTGAAATCTTTCAAATCCGTGGGAATTTTTCCGAATCACTTGAAACCTCTTACAATATATTAAAATCCATTAAAATCTTTGAAAAGCCATTAAAATTCCTCGAAATGCCTTAAAATCCTTTATAATATTCTGAAACCCTTTAAAATTCCGTTAAATCTTTTTAAACCTTAGGAAATTCTTTCAAAATCCGTTGAAATCCCATGACTTATTTTGAAATATTTCGAAATTTCTAAAAATCCCCAGAAATCCGTGGAAATTGTTCTTAATTTTATTCCTTAAACTCCTTGAAGTATCTTAAAATCTTGTAAAATCATATGAAAAATTGAGATTCTCTCTAAAATTATACTAAATAATTACTTCAAACTTGAAATCTTTTAAAATCATTTGAAACCCTACCCTAAAACTTTTGTGAACCCTTGAAATCTTTTGAAATTCCTTGAGATCTCATGAAGTCCCCAAAAAGCTTTGGATATCTCGTTCCCTTGAAATCTTTTCAAATCCCTTTAAATCTTGTTTGCGATGAAAATAATATTTTTTTTATATAGTGAATAAAAAATATAAAATCCTACGTAATTAATGGACGTTCCCACATGAATTCATGACTTTCATCATTTCCTTTGTGCGAATTGTGTATAAAGAAAAAAAATGACCCTGAAATGATTTGCTATTATGTAGGATCTTAGCGATCAGGAATGACTTGTGAAAAATGGAAATCTGACGCAAACTTCTAAGGGTATAATTGAGACTAGCATGATAGAAAATATTCACGTACAGTGGCACTTTAATGACAATGATGCGATTATTATTTTCATTTTTAGCCTGATTCTTCATAAAACTCGAATTTTAATTCCTTCTCCCCTACATAAGTCGTTTTTTTTAACCAAACGGCTGAATGCCAGACATTAACCTTTTAGTATGGCCGTGCGGTCTCACAGACCGCACCATGGATCTGATATGTGCCCCCCTGACCTTCATCGAGGCTGCCGTTGTTAGTAGCTGGTCCTCCGTGTAATTGGTGAGTAATATAAATTGAAAGCTCATAGGCCGTCCGTGAGACCGCACGTCCACGGTAGCATCACAATTTTATATTTCTATTCCAATTTGTTTTAAGGTATTTAAAACGCAAGATTTCACACACAAACAAAATTGAGCTTGACGCGGGTACCCCCAAAGTACATCCACACATTGATGTATGTCCGTGCGGTCTGTGAGACCTTAGGTCAATGTTAGTGCAAAAATGAAATCGCGTCCATACTTAAAGGTTAAAAGTGTGCTTACTAGTCGATTATCGATTTATATAGGAGACCCTTTCTTCAAAGGCAAACATGAAGAAGATGCAAAGTGACTTCGTCTAACCTAGCAACACTACAAACTTGAAAAGCGAGCACCTAGAGGAGCATTTTCTATTAGCAAAAAGTTGGTTAATGAAAAAGTCACACACACAGGTGAGTTCGATTGTGAATGAATGATTGACAATCAAGAATTCAATAACATTGAATAGGGGTTGTAAAAACTACAAAGATCCAAACCATCGACTTGCCTCTCTGAACGGTTCGGCATATTCAGACTCTGTCTATAAACAAGGGGACAGTTTGAGTTGTTAGAATATATGTGTAATTAGTTTGTACATAATACATATGTATAATGATAAGCAGTTGAAAAGATTTGCAAACCTCGAAAATACCATGTAATATTGACTTTATATTTCATAAGTCTATCAAAATAAATAAATAAATAAACTAGTAAGAAGATTATTCAGGGTGTCTACTCAAATCCTGGAAAAAAATTCTCTGACAATTACAGGTTTTTTCCAGGTATCTCAAGATTTTTCTAGGTATAATTTTTCATAGTGCGGAGCCGTTCAAGTATTTCCCATTTTTTTAAAATCTACTCGGTATATGTATACAATTTCGCGAGTTTATTATAAATAATGTATTTTTTCAGTCTTTGTAAATATCTAAATGTGTAAAAACAGTACTATTAATATGTAAAATTAAAGAACTCTTTTTTCATTTAAGAAAGTAATTAATATGTTTAATTTAGAAAGGTTTGAAATAAATAATATTTAAAAAAAATAATTAATCATTTCTTGAATTTGTCCCGGAAGTCCATTAACTTGAATAATAATTAAAAAAAAAATTTATTCTACCTTCCTATTCTTAAAATTTAGTGCATATTCAAGTATTAAATTTAGTTCATTACTGTTCAAGTAAAAATATTGCATTTTCAACAATATAGATGAATTTTTACTCAAATAGTTGAATTTTCAACCAAAAAGATGAATTTTCAACCAAATAGTTGAAATTTCAACTTAAAAAAAAATCCACCAAATAGTTGAATTTTAAATAAAAAACATCCATTTTTAATTAAAAATGGAATGGTTGAATTTTTAGTTGAAAAATTAATTTTGAACAAAGTAAAAAAGAATTTTTAACAACAGTTTAATTTTTAACCAAAGAGCTGAATTTTCAACAAAAATGATACATCTTCAGTTTGAATAGTTAAATGTAACACTTAACAAATTAATTTTCAAATAAAAAAACAACGAATTTTCAACTAAAATTATGAATCTATAACTGAAATAATTGTATTTCTAACTAAAAAGATGAACTTTTAACAAAAGATTTCAACTTTCAACCAAGTAATTTGATTTTCAACCAAAATAACCACATAAAAATGAGAATTTTTAACTGGAATAGTTGAATTTTCAACCAAAAAGGTACATTTGCAAACAAGAAGATTAATTTTCTACAAAAAGTGAAATAGTTAGATTTTCAGTTAAAAAACTAATTATCAACCAAGAAAAAAAAATAATTTTCAACATATTTTCAACCGTTTAACATAATAAATAGTTACATTTTCAACTGAAATGATGAATTTTCAACTAATATGATGAATATTCAATAAGAATAATTGAATTTTAAACAAAATTTATGAATTTTCAACTAAAAAAAGATAAATTTTCAAGCAAAAATGGAAGTCAAATTTTCAGAAAAAAAAAGAATTTTTAACAAAACAGTTAAATTTTCAACGAAAATCATGAATTTTCAACTAAAATTATGAAGCTTTAACTGAAATAGTTGAATTTTCAACCAAAAAGGTAATTTTTCGAAAAAGAACATGAATTTTCTACCAAAAATGAATAATTAAATTTTCAGTTCAAAAAACTAATTATCAACCCAGAGAAAAAATAGTATTCAACCAAATAGTTAAATATGCAACGAAAGAGATGAATTTTCAACTAAACGCATGTAATATTCAACAGGAATAGTTAAATTTTTAGTTGAAAAAATTAATCGTTAACCAAAAAAGAAAAACAATTTTTAAGAAAATAATTTCAACTGGAATAGTTAAATTTTCAGTAAAAAAATAATTAAAAAAAAAGAATTTTGAAACAAATAGTTTAATTTTCAACCAAAGAGACGAATTTTCAAATAAAATTATTAATCTTCAACAAAAAAATGAATTTTTAACAAAAGAATCTAACTTTCAACTAAGTAGTTGATTGTTCATTCAAAAAAGATGAATTTTCAACTGAAATGATGAATATTTAACTGGAATACTTGAACTTTGAACTAAAAAGATGAATTTTCAAACAAGAATAATTTTCGAACAAGCAGATTGTTTCTCTACCACGAAATACGATTTTTCAAAAAAATACATAAACTTTGAACGAAATACATAGTTGAATTTTCAACTAAAAAGTCAAATTTTCAACCAAAAAAGATTTTAATCTTAAATTTAAAAAAAGTTGAATTCAACCAAAGAATACGAATTTTCAAGAAAGATTTTTCAGTTAAGAGCGAGAAAATTTTCAACCAAATACATGAATTTCAAAGCCCACATGTATTTTCAACTAAATCATTCAATTTTTAACTAAAAAGATCAATTCTCAATGAAAAATTGAATATTTAAATTTTCAGTTAAAAAAAAATTAATGTCCAACCAAAAAAGAAAATGAATTTTTATCAAATTAATTAAATTTTCAATTAAAGAGATGAATTTTCAACTAAAATAATGAATCTTCAACCAAAAAAATGAATTTCGAACGAAACACGTGATATTTGAAATTTCAAAAGAAGATAATTTAATTTTAAATCAAAAACAGTTGAATTCAACCAAAAAAAGGTGAGTTTCCAAGAAAATAATTGAATCCTTAACCAAAAAAGATTAATCAACCAAACAGTTGCATTTTTAACCAAAAAAGATTCAATTTCTACAAAAAAATTGAATTTTCAATTCCAAAAAAATTGCATTTTCAATCCAAAAAGCCCAATTAACTTAGTTTAATTTTCGACCTAAAAATATCAATTTTCAACCAAAAAGTTAATTTTAAAACAAATAGATGAATTTCTACCAAAACAGTTTAATTTTCAACCCAAAAAGACTAATTTTCAATCAAATAGTAAAATCCAGTAATATAAGGCTACTTTTACAATCAACGAACATTATTATAGAAATTTATATTACGAATTCAAAAAAATTTGAGTACGTTCTCGAAAAAATTCCCTGACTTTAAAAAAAATGCTCTACCATTTCCAGGTTTTTCCAGGTATATAAAAATTCCCTGACAATTCCAGGTTTACCATGTGAGTAGACACTCGGAAGAAGATTATTTTTATGTTAAGGTTGCATTTCGAGGTGTGCAAAATACCGTTTTTGAGCATGTAAACAATTTCTACCTTTTTCCCTTTATCGTGCAACTTCTTTTCGGTATCTTTGAGCATTTCTTGACTCCACAAGTCGAAAAAGTAGTTAGGGTCAGTGTAGAATTTCAGTCCATCCTTTCCATCGTCCCTAGAAACATAACATTTCAGGTATTAAAAAATATTCTTTCCACATTACAAAATAGGGGGCTTTGGAGAAGAACAAGCATAACTAAAATAACAATCAGGATGTTAGGCCTAAAATACCAAAAAATCAGTGCAATGATGAAATAGTATATTGTGTAACAAGTGCGAGAATTTGACTATTTCACGAGTGTTATAAACTTCACAGGAATGTAATAGATTCTCGCAGTTGTCACACACAATATTTTTTCCAAAAAGTGCAAGAAAATGGCGATATTCCGTGTCTGTTAAGTGTGTGCAAAGAGGTAGATTCCTCTACTGTGAGATTAGCGTGCGGGAATATGGTATTCCCATACAGTTTTCTAACTGAAGAATCCAAAATTATCTCAAGACAGGGAAAATAGGGTGATTTTTCACGAAAATAGGGGAATAATAGGGGAATACATTTTTTTAAATAAAATCAATGTAGGTACCATATCAAATTCAATATGAAACGCTTTAAATTCCTCAGATTTCAACTCGAAATATACACTTTTTTTAACCAAATAGTTGAATTTTCAAACAAAAGAGCCGAGTTCATGCTAAAAAATTGAATGTTATCGAAAACGGTTGACTTTGAAACCCGAAAAGATGAATTTTCAACAAAAAAGTTAATATTCAACCAAAAAAGATGAATTTTTAATCAAATTAATGAATTTAAAAAAGCAAACATATTTTTCAAACAAATAGTTAAATTTTCAAGCAAAAGAGAACTTTCAACAAAATAGATGAATTTTTCAACTTTTCAAAAAAAAAAACAGATTAGTAATTATAAAAATTAATTATTATTTATTATTAATTATAAAAAGGATGGAATTTTTACCAGAAAATAAATGAATTTTCAATCAAATAGTATAATTTTCAACTAAAAAAGATAGATAAATTTTCAACCAAAAATGTAATAGTTGAAATGAATAGAAGAGATGAATCTTTAAAAAAATGAATTTTTAACAAAATAGTTCAACTTTCAACAAAAAGATGAATTCTCAACGAAATATGTCATAGTTGATACTGCAACCAAAAAAATTCAATTCTTATTCAAAAACAGTTGAATTCAACCAAAAAAGACGAATTTTCAACAGAAGAGTTGAATTATCAAGAAAGAAACATTAGACTTTAATCTAATTTAAAATATTAAAAAAAATAAAATAAAAAACAGCTAAATTCAATCAAAAATTATATCAATAAAATAGTTGAGTTTTCAAGCTAAAAAGTCGAATGTTTTAGAAAACCGTTGACCAAATAGTTGAATTTTCAAGCTAACAAGACGATTTTCTTAGCAGACAGTTGACTTTTCAACAAAAAAGTTCCTTTTTAATGCAAAAGGATCAATTTTCTATACAAAAAAAAGACGAATTTTCAATAAAACAGCTGAATTTTCAACCAAAGTTATGAATCTTCAACTAAAAGAATTAATTTTTAACAAAGTAGTTCAGCGAAGTAGCAGGATATTCAACAAAAAAAGATGAATCATCAACAAAAAATTAAGTAAATGATATCTCAACTGAACAAATTTTTAATTTAAAATAAAAAACCTGTTAAAGTCAACCAAAACCGACGAATTTTCAAACAAAATAGTTGAACTTTCAAAGCGAAAAAAAGGAATAAAAAAAATAGATTAATTTTTAATCAAATAGTTTAATGTTCAACAAAGAGAGATGAATTCTCTGCCAAAAAATATAATAGTTGATATTTCAACCAAAAAATATTTTAATTTTAGATAAAAAAAACCGCTAAACTCAACAAAAAACGATGAATTTTCAATCAAAGCGGTAAATCTTCAAAGAAAAAAATTAACGAAAAAAAAAAATGAAACTTCTACTAAAAGAGATGAATTCTCAACCCAAAAATACGAATTTTCTACAAAACAGTTGAATTTTCAACCCCAAAATACGAATTTTCAATAAAAAAAGTTAATTTCTAACCAAACCGTTAAATTTTTTACCAAACTGTTGAAACTTCAAGACAAAAGACGAATTTCCTAAAAAGCGGTTGCATTTTTAACACGAAAATATGAATTTTCTATAAAATATGAATTTTCAACAAAAAAAGGTAACCAAACAGTTGAATTTTTTAATCGAAAAAATTAATTTAAACAAAAATAATAATTTTCGATCAAATAGTTGAAAAACTTAACCAAAACAGATTAACTTTAAACAAGCTTTTGACTTTTCAAACATAAAAGATATAATTTATACCAAAAAAGAAGAATTTTCAAAGAAACCATTTAATTTAGCCAAAAAAGAAGAATTTCCAACAAAACAGTTGAATTCGCAACAAAAATAAATTAATTTCCAAAGAAACAGTTGTATTTTTAACCAAAAGAGATACATTTTCAACAAGAATTTAATTTTTAACCAAGAGATTTTTGAGTTATAAAAGAAAGAAAATTCAACAAGACGGTTGAATTTTCAACCTAAAAAAGACGAATTTTTTACAAAGCAGTTAAATTTTCGAAACCAAAATATGAATTTTCTACAAAAAAATTTAATTTTTAACCAAACAGTTGAATTTTAGATCCAAACAGTTACATTTTTATCCCGTAAATATTAATTTTCAACAAAAGAATTAATTTTTGAACAAATAGTCGAATTTTCAACCAATGGGATGAATCCTCAACCAAGGAGAATGTTCAACTAAAAAATATGATTTTTTAACAAAATAATTAAACTTTTAACTAAAAGAGATGAATTCTAAGGCAAAAATAGAATAGTAGACGTTTTAATTAAAAATAATTAACTTTCAACCAAAAATGATTACTTTACCACCAAAGATGAATTTTCAACCTAAAAGGACGAATATTCTTTCTAAAAAGACGAATGTCCAACAAAACTGTTGATTTTTCAATTAAAAAAACATTATTTTCTAACAAAATAGTTAAATTTTCAAGGAAGTAAATTAACTTTGTAACCATATAGTAGAATTTTTAAACAAACGAGATGAATTCTGATCTAAAAATCTTAGATTATTCAACAAAAAAGAATTAACTTTCCACCAAAAACAGTTGGATTTTTGTATGGGGCTCTACTAATTAAGTTCGCATTTAAGCGAAAAAGCGAGAAAAAGGGAAAAAAGGGAATGTTTCTTGAAAACAGGGAGAAAAAGAGGAATTTTTTAAAAAGGGAGAAAAGAGGGAAATGATTGTGAAGTCCGAATTTTGCGTGCGGGAATATTTCAGCATGGCAAACTGTGCGGGAATACCATATTCCCGCACGCTACTCTCACAGTAGAGGAATCTGGCACTTTTCGCACACTTTACAGACACGGAATATCGCAATTTTCCCGCATGTGTTGAAAAAATAATTACCTATAAGTGTTAAGTTTATCCAGAGGCGGTGGAGGATCACACTGCTGATATGTTTCCAGCATCGCAGTAGGCATCGTTTCCCTGGAGACAACTTGCTGATCAAACACCACCGAACTCTTGAACGCCTTCCTCATGTGAATATCTTGCAACGAAACTGGAAAAAATAAAAAAGAATAAAAAATAAATCAAGATTCGCGTAAGTCGAAATGAATCAATCAATTACGATGGCCGAAAAAATTAATTTTCAAAATTCCCTGAATTTTCCTTGACTAATTTTTCATTTTTCCTGGCCATTAATATTTTAAGACCAACATATCTACTCTTGTAACATTTTTAATATAGAATCATTAATGAATAAAAAAAATTTTATTTAATTGTCAAATATTAATTATTCTCAGGCACAGCTTGATTTTCTTGAAAAAAGTGACCTGTTTAAACCGAAAAAGTGACCGACAGTGACAAAATGTGACTAATTTCTAACACAAAAAGTGACTGATGTTCTTTTGAATTGAACAGAATTCAAAAGAATTCGATACAATTTATAAGAGTTCCAGGTGAGTTTTAACGAAATCAAGATTAATCCATAAGACTTCAAATTCAAAAGAATACAAATGAATTGCAAAAAAATTCCACTGGCTTCAGAAAAATTACAGTGAAGTTAAATGAATTTAAGGAAAATGAGAAGAATTCGATGAAATTCATAAAAATTCAATATGAATTTAAAAAATGCAAGTGAATTGAAAACAATTCAGGAATATGAAAAAATTAATTGAATCCAGTGACTAAAAGTGACTAATGTGCATTAATAATGTGACTAATGTTTTTTTGATTTGAAAAAATCAAAAGAATTCGATGTGATTTATAAGAATTCCAAGTGAATTTTAACGAATTCAGGACAAAATCACAAGACTTCAAAACAATTCAAATTTAATTTTTTTTTTAATTGGAAATAAAATTCCGAAAAATTCCATTGATTTCAGTAAAATTGGATAGAATTTACAAAAAGTTAAGGAAAATGAGAAGAATTCGATAAAATTCATAAAAATTCAAGGTGAATAAAAAAAATTCAAGTGAATTAAAGAAAATTCAAAAATATGAAAAAATTCATTGAATTGAGTAAGTTTGAAATGAGTTAATAAAAATTCAAAGGAATTCAAGAAAATTGGATGAAATGCCTGAAAATTCTAGGTAAGTTTAAAAGATTTCAGGATGAATTAAACAAAAACTTAAAAAAAAGTTTTGAATCCATTGAATTGAATAGAATTAAGCGAATATAGCAAAATTTAAGTGAATTAAAAAAGTAATAGTTGATGTAATAAACAAAAAGTATTTTAATTTAATATAAAAACCAGTAGAGTTCATTAAAAAAGACGATTTTTCAACAAAATAGGTTATTTTTCAACCAGGTTGTTGAGTTTTTAAGCCAAAAAGACCAATTTTTACAAAACAGTTGAATTTTCAACCAGTAAACATGGATTTTTGACAAAAAAGTTATCTGTCAACCAAATAGTTGAGTTTTCTACGAAAATAGGAGATTCTTCAATCGAAAAAGACGAATTTTCAACAAAATAAGTACAATTCTAACCAAAAAGATGAATTAAAAAAAAGATGTATTTTTAATCAAAAGGGTGATTTTCAATTAAGACGATTAATTTTCGATAAAAAAAGACGAATTTTCAAATAAAATGATGAATTTTCAACAACAAAATAAAGTTTTAACAAAAATTGTTAAACTTTTAACCGAATTTCAACCAAAGATAAATTCTCATCGAAAAATATAATACATAGTTCGATATTTCAACAAAAAAGATTTGAATTTTAAATAAAAAACCAGCAATTTTAACTAAATTGCAATTTTTATGGGGATTCATAATAATTCAATTGATAACCCTTTTTATACATTTTACATTCGAATTAACTATTATTTAATTGTTATTCCCTAATTCTCTCGGGTCTAAAGTGCCAAATTTACTGAAAAAATTTTCTTTTTGGATTTTGGACAAGTTATTAAATAATACGATTAATGAATTAATTCATTTCGCTATTTCAGGAAAAAATGTAACCAAAAGTAACCTTTTCATAAAATAAGTAACTTTTTAGTAACCGCGGATCAAAAAAGTAACTAAGTTACTAACAAGTAACCCGTTCCGAGCCCTGAAATTTTTTATCATCTCGGGGGTTCAAAACGAGGCTGTTCCGGAAGAGATAGGTTTAATGAAACTTTTTGGATAATCTTTAGACACCAAATAGAACCATTCCAAACCATAAAAATTTAGGTTCGGAAGTTAGGACATTTTTTGAAATTTTTTTCGATTTTTTATTATCTTGGGTGTTGAAAACTAAGGTTTACCGGAAGAGATAAATGAATGAAACTGTTTCGGGTATCTTTAAGCATAAAATAGAACCATTCCAGAGCATAAAATTTTAGTTCCGGAAGTTAGGGCATTTTTTTCGATTTTTTATCATCTTGGGGGTTGAAAACGAGGGTGTTCCGGAAGTGATAGGTGAATTAAACTTTTTGGAGTATCTTTACGCATCAAATGGAACCATTCCAAACCATAAAACTTTAGGTCCGGAAGTTAGGACATTTTTTGGATTTTTTTTTCTCGATTTTTTATCATCTTGAGGGTTGAAAACGAAGGTGTTCAGGAAGAGATAGAGAAATGCAACTTTTTCGGGTACCTTAAGACATCCAATAGAACCATTCCACGGCATAAAATGTTAGGTCCGGAACATAGGGCATTTTTTTCGATTTTTTATCATCTCGGGGGTTGAAAACGAGGGTGTTCCGGAAGAGATAGGTGAATGAAACTTTTTGGAGTATCTTTAAGCATCAAATAGAACCATTCCAAACCATAAAATTTTAGGTCCGGAAGTTAGGACATTTTTTGGATTTTTTTCCATTTTTTATTATCTTGGGGGTTGAAAACCAAGATGTTCCGGAAGAGATAGAAGAATGAAACTTTTTTGGGTATCTTCCGTCATTAAACAGATCCATTTAGAACTTTTAAATTTTAGGTCTCGCGCAAAAAAATTTGTTTGTAAATTCGTTTTTTGTAACCGTTTCAAACTTCAGCGAGGTGACTTTTCTCTGACTTTCCTTGACCAACAAGATTCCCTGTCTTTTGTCTGATTTCCAGGTTTACCCTGGCCTGCGGTCACCTCGATGATTGAATGAATGAATGATTGAATGAATGAATGAATAAATACTGACCTTCTTCAACATTGCTGTCGAGTTGCGTTACCTTGACAGCCAGCCTGTCTATCCTGGCCTGTAAGGAATTGGCCCTGTCGCTGAGCCCATGAGCTTCCTTGGCAAGTTCGCCGAATAAGTCCTCGGCATGCCTGGATAAGCTCGATAGTTGCCTTATGGTGTTGGCTAGAGTCCCGTTCGTTGCTGCTTCTAACTCCGATGGCAGAGGAAAGTCATCGGGTATGGTTCCCCGTGCCACGTGCACGGGTTCCACCAACCGTTTTGGAAGTGGCATCTTCTCGCCGGAGTTCCTCTTTTCCTCCCTCGATCACGACTCACCGCTCTCTCGTCACCTGAAACAAATCAACAATTCCAACCATTAGCCATTTATCCAGGGCATTTATATTTGAGAAAATTAGTGTCAAAGTAAGCGACATGCGCCTATAAAAAAGGGTTTCGTAGCCTATATTCATGTCCTGTCCTATCTTATTCGATCCAATCCGATTCTGTTCTATCTTATCCGTTCATATAATATTCTATCAGATTCTACCCGATCCTATTCTATCCGATCCTATCTCATTCGATCCTATCCTATTTTATTCGAACCTATCCTATCCTATCCTATTTTATTCGAACCTATCCTATCTTATCCGATCCTATCATATCAGATCCTAATCTATCCAAACATATCCTATCTTATCCGATTATGTTATCATATCCGATCATATCTTATCAAATCCTATCCTATCATATCTTATCCAATCCAATCTTTTCCGATCCTATCATATCTTATCCGGTCCTATCTTATCAGATTCTATTCTATCCTATCCGATCATATGATATCCTATCGGTGGAAAAAACGTAAGCCGGGCGGACAGACAGACACCCGATAGCTTATCCGATCCCGTCCTATTTTATCCGATGGCGTTCTATCATATCTTATCCGATTCTTTCCTATCTTATCCATTGCTATCTTATCAGATTCTATTCTATTCTATCCGATTCTATCCGATCATGATATCCTATCGGTGGAAAAAACGTAAGTCGGGCGGGCGGACAGACACCCGATAGCTTATCCGATCCCATCCTATTTTATCCGATTGCGTTCTATCATATCTTATCCGATTCTATCCTATCTTATCTCTTGCTATCTTATCCGATCCGATTCTATCCGATTCTATCCGATCATATGATATCATATCGGTGGAAAAAACGTAAGCTGGGCGGGCGGACCGACACCCGATAGCTTATCCGATCCCATCCTATTTTATCCGATTGCGTTCTTTCATATCTTATCCGATCCTATATTATCCGATTTTATACTATCTTATCCGTTGCTATCTTATTAGATCCTATTCTATTCTATTCGATACTGCCTTATCGGATCATATCTTATCAGATCCTATTCAATTCTGTCCTATCCGACCCTATAATATCCTATCGGCGTGAAAAACGTAAGACGGATGGGCTGACGAACGGACAGACAGCCGATAGCTTATCCGATCCTATCCTATTTTATCCGATCATGTTCGATCCTATCATATCAGATCCTATCATATCTTTTTCAATCTTATCCTAACTTCTCCGATCCTATCATAGTTTATCCGATTCTATCCTATCCAATCATATTCCATCCTATCTTATCCGACCCTATCTTTTCCGGTCCTATCATATATTATCCGATCCCATCTTATCAGATCCAATTATAATCTATCCGATACTATCCTATCTTGTCCGATTATATGTTATCCTAACGGACCATATCCTATTAGATCCTATTCTATCCTAGCCGACCCTATAATATCCTATCGGCGGGAAAACCGTAATACGGATGGACTGACGAACGGACAGACACCCGATAACTTATCCGATCCTATCCTATTTTATCCGATCATGTTCTATCCTATCTTATCAGATCCTATCACATCACTTCCAATCTTATCCTATCTTTTTCGATCCTATCATTGTTTATCCGATTATATCCTCTCCAATCATATTCCATCCTATCTTATCCGATCCTATCATATATTATCCGATCCCATCTTACCCGATTCTATCTTATCAGATCCAATTCTAATCTATCCGTTACTATCCTATCTTATCCGATTATATTTTATCCTAACGGACCAGATCTTATTAGAGATCCTATTCTGTCCTATCCTATCCGATCCTATAATATCCTAACGGCGGGAAAAAAGTTAGGCGGACGGACACCCGAACGAAACTATAAGAGATTCAGCTCGGGGCTACAAAACCCTAAAAAAGTGAAAAAGTTACTTATTTAAACAGAAAAAGTGACCAAGAGGCTAATTTTTAATACAAAAAATAACTACAATTGACTAAAAGTGACTAATGTGCATTAATAATGTGACTAATTGTCATTTGAATTCAAAAGAATTCGATGACATTTATAAGAATTCCAGGTGAATTTTAAGGAATTCAGGATGAATTCGTAAGTATTCCAAATGAATTTAAAACAATTCAAAATAATTCAAATGAATTGATTTCAGTAAAATTAGAGTAAATTTAGAAGAATTCAAGGGGATTTAAGAAGGTTTGATGTTGGACAAAATTTTAAAAATTCCCATCGAAACGAGTAAAACAGAAGTAAACTTTTTTTAATTCAAATGAATTTTAAAAAATCCAAAAATTCTATTGATTTAAAAGTAAAATCTGAATGAATTTAGAAGAATTCAAAGGATTTAAAGAAACTTCGATGAAATTCATAAGAATTTGAGTGGTGAATTGAACAAAATTAGAAATTAGGGCGAATTACAAAAAAATGTATGAGAGTTAAAAAATAAAAAATAAAACAAAGAATAAAATTCGAGTGGATTCAGAAGAAATTAGAAATAAATATGTGTTTAATTCAAAAGAATTAAAAAACCAAGAACATTCCAAAATATTGAAATTTAAGAATTTTAAATTAGACCAAAATCAAATTCAAAATCCCATTCCAAAATATTCCAAAAATGTAAAAGAATTCAGAATAAATTAATAAGAATTAAGGGTGAATTCCAAATGACTTCAAAGGTATTGACAAAATCAAAAACATTCCACTGAATTCATTAAAATTTGAGTGAATTTAGAAGAGTTCAATGTATTTCAAGAGACTTTGATTATATTTATAATATATTTGATTATATAAATTAAATTTGAGTGAATTTAAAGGAATTTAACGTAAATTAGAAAAATTCATAAAAATTCGAAGTGAATTTAGAAGAATTCTAGGGGATTTAAGAGACTTTGGTCAAATTCATAATATGTAGTTTGAGCGAATTAAACAATATTTTTAAAATTAAAAAAAAAAATGTCCACTGAATTGAGTAAAATAAGAGTGAACAGAAATTAATGAGGCGAAATTCAACAGAATTTAAGTGAATTAAAAAAAATGAATGACAAAAAAACCATGAATTAAATAAACTTCGAGTGAATTTAGAGAAATTCATGGGAAATGAGAAGAATTCGACGAAGATCATAAAAATTCGAGGTGAATTTTTAAAGGTGAATTGAAAAAAATTGTTGAAATCCATTGAATTGATTAAATTGATTGAATTTAGAAGAATTCCAGTGAGTTCAAGAGAATGCAAGAAGAATTTAGAAAAATTCAAGAAGTTTCAAAAGAATTTATAACGAATTCTGAATAAATTGATAAATGTTAGTGAACAGAATTAGTGAATAATTAAGAGAATTTCAAAGGAATTTCAAAGAATTCAAAACAAAAAAAATTCAGAAATTCTTGGGTTCTCTGTTTTAATTTATTGAAAAAAGTGACAAAAATGATCTTTTCATTTTGAAAAAGCGACTACAGTGACTTTTTCTTAAAAAAGCACTAAAAAATAATTTGAGAAAAAAAGCGACTAAAAGGGAGTGTGTGGAAGCCCTGCATTATACAATGATCAGTCATTAATTCTGTTACAAGATCTAAATTCCAATTCCAGCTCTAACTGGCTTTACAGTTAAACCTGCAAGCTCACCTAAAAAAAACTTCCGGATATGACGACTGACTACACATTTAAATTACCCAACGTGCGATTAATAAAAATACGATTGCAAGAAGATTAAATAATCCAATGAGTAATTGTGTACACACACCACGTTTGCTTTTACAAACAGCAGGTGTTGTAGACCCGTTAGAGAAATGAAATCTCACAAATGCTGGTAGCAGAATGAATATTCGATTTGCCTGTGGGGCATCCCTTTGATCTCCAATATCAAGCGGAAGCCAGTACACAGAATAAAGAAACACGAGATTAAATTGTCATTTTAAATTGTATGTGTTCCTTTCTCCAAAGTCGAGATAGAAAAGCACTCAATTTGAGTGATTAAAACTTATCGACTGAATCTGAAATTGCAAGATTGCAACTCTTTGATATTTTCCTTCCACAAGGTGACTTATCGACCTTCTAGTTTTGACCCACAGCCTCCACCTATCTTACGTAATTTTTGCTGACTTTTTCTTCATGAATTTATTTAGGGGTCATCAAAAAAATAACGTAAGACGATTTTCCGGGAGGGGGTATGGTAAAATCTTACTGTTTCTTATGAACTAACAAAACAGTTCAACATTCATCCAAGAATAAATTTATGATTTTAGATATTAGCAGTAATCAGCAATATTTAACATCAGAAATTAATTAATTACCCTGGTCGACAAAATAACATCAATTATTAAATTCAACCAAGAAGTTGATTTTTCAACCTAAAAAGATGAATTTTTAACAACAAATTTGATAGTTGATATTCCAACCGAAAAAGATATTAATTTAAAATCAAAAAGAGTTGAATTTAAACAAAAAAAAGTGAATTTTCAATCAAATACTTAAATCCTCAACTAAAACAGATTAATTTTTAAGCAAACAGTTGCATTTTTAATAAAAAAAAAAAAGATTTTCTAACAAAAAGACGAATTTCCAAACAAAATACAGCAATTTTCAACAAAAATAGTTAAATTTTCAAACAAGAGGATTAATTTTCTACAAAAAATACGAATTTTTAACAAATTCCATGAATATTTAACTAAAAAAGATAAATTTTCAACAATAAAAAAACGAATTTTCGACAAAATAGTTCAATTTTTAACCAAAGAAATAAATTTTTATCTAAAATAATGAATCTTCAAAGAAAAAATTAATTTTTAACAAAGTAGTTCAACTTTTGAATTTTCTACCAAATTGTTGCATTTTTAAGCTGAAAATGCGAATTTTCAACAAAAAATTGAATTTAACAAAAACAAAAGTATTTTCTAACAAAATACTTAAACCCTCAACTAAAGCCGATAATTTTTAACCAAAAAGTTGCATATTTAACTAAAAAACTTAATTTTCTATCAAAAATGACAAATTTTCAACAAAAATAGTTACATTTTAAACAAAAAGGAAAAATTTTCTACCAAAAAAGACGAATTTTAAATAAAAAAGATAAATTTTCAACCAAACATGGAATAGTTACATTTTTAGTTTACAAAATTAATTTTCAATAATTAAAATGAGTTTTCAATAAAATAGTTAAATTTATAACTAAAGGAATGAATTTTTAACTAATCTGTGAATCTTTGCCAAAAAAATGAATTTTTCACGAAGTATTGAAATAGTATTCAAAAGTGTTGAATTTTCGAGCTGAAAATACGAATTTCTTACAAAACACTTGGATTTAACCAAAAAAGATGTATTTTCAACAAAATATTTTAATCCTCAACTAAAACAGTTTCATTTTTAAAAACAAAAAGTTGATTTTCTACTATAAAAAAAAACAATTTTCAACAAAATACATAAATTTTCAACCAAGAGGATTAATTTTCTACGAAAGAATACGAATTTTGAACATAAAATGATAAATTTTCAAATAAAAATGGAATAGTTAAATTGTCAGTTAAAAAACTAATTTTCAATAAAAAAGTTTTTCTACAAAACAGTTACATTTTTAACTAAAGAAATTAATTTTTAAATAAAATCACGAATCTAACGAAAAAAATGAATTTTTAAAAAACTAGTTCAAATTTCGACGAAATAGCTGATTTTCTACAAAACAGTTGAATTTTCAACAAAAAAGTTCATTTTTAACGAAAACAGAAAATTTTTTGAACATACAGTTGCATTTTTAAACAGAAAAGATGAATTCTTAATCAGAAATTCAATTGTAGACTTTTCAACCGAAAAAGGGGGAAAGAGGGGAATAGTGGAGACTGTGAAAAGCCTGCGGTAAAAAATAAGAATTTTGATAATTTTTAGACTCAGAAGCGGCGGAGCCTTTTTTTTCTAGGTGGGGGCAGGGGCATAGACTTATAATATTAAATGGCACAATTTGTATATAGTATAATAATATTATACCACGTAAAAATTTTACATAAATAATTAATAAATGAACAATAAATATTAAACAATAAATAATAAATACAAGTATAAAATTCATATTTCCAAAGATTTCAATGATTTTCCAAAGATTTTACAAATTTCACAAATATTACCAAATATTTCGCAAAGATTTCCAAAGATTTCAATGATTTCACAAAGATTTTAAAAATTTCGTAAAGATTGCATAAAGATTTTAATAAGCTTTTGCAAAAATTTTGAAGGTCTCGCAAACATTTCCGATAGATTTAAAAGATTTCACAAAGATTTAAAGGATTTTTCAAAGATTTCACACAGAATTCGGATAGATTCAAAAGATTTCACAAAGACTTCAATTATTTCACAAAGATTTCCGTCAGATTCCAAATATTGCACAAAGATTTCAATAATTTCCCAAAGATTAAAATAATTTTACAAATATTACCAAATATTTCAAAAATACTTTAAATATTTCAAAAAGATTTCAATGATTTTCTAAAGATTTCAAATATTTCGCTAAGATTTCTGATAGATTTAAAAGATTTCATAAAGATTTACATTATTTAACAAAAGCTTCAGAAAGATTTCAAAGACTGCAAAAAGATTTCAATGATTTCACAAATATTTCAATGATTTCCCAAAGACTTCACAAAGATTTCAAATATTTCGCAAAGATTTTAGATAGATTTCAAAGATTGCAAACAGATTTCAATAATTTCCCAAAGACTGAAATAATTTTACAAATATTACCAAATATTTCCAAATGTTTCAATAAGATTACAATGTAAATATTTAAGTATTAGTATAAGTATTATTATTGAAATAGTAGTATTATTACGAAATTTTTCGTATAACTAAACGGTCAAGTAACGTGTTGGCCCTAAAGATATTATGATAAAATTGAACGTCTGTAAAACTATAATATATTATGCGCCGAGGAGCATAATGAGAGTCTTTAAGCGACGAGCGGCAATGCTCGCAGGACGATTTGTGTGACGACGGTGCATTTACAAGTTTTGTTGCGACAGCGTACAGTATCGTAATGTTGTACGGTACATTACGCTGTCGCATAAACACGCGTAAATGCACCGGAGTCACATAAAATACTTATTGTTATTAATGCCTTTTATTTTGTAAAACTAATTTCATTTAGGTTCCACGTTTATTATTGAATTAACAGAGTTTATACTTTATATGCATGTTCTTTCCCTAAGTTTATAAAATCTTAGTAGCATACTAACATTATTATGTAAATTACAAGTAATACTGTTACAATTATCAATAAAGTAACATGAAATTTGTTTACCATTAGCCCTACGTTTACAGACTTCTTTTTCCCATCTTCCGTTTACAGACAGGGACTTTCAAGCCAGAGTCAGTTTTTAAACTGTTTCCGACTTTCAACAAAAACTGGTAAAATTCTGATCGAAGTGTTGTTAAACTTAATTGTTAAAAACTATTGCAATAAAAATCTTTTCCCGTAGACGAGATATTCCAGTTTGAAAAATCGATTGTGCCTTAAAAGCCCATTTCTGTAGGCGAAGGGTTAATGTATGATAAGGAGGGGCAACGCCGACCCGTTAACAGGCAATGATTTTTTTTAATCCATTTTTTTTATTTCGAGTCCTAAATTATTTTATATCATATTTCTATAATTATTGATTACATGAATAAAACAATGATTTGATAATTTAATTATTATTTTTAACAAACTGTATTTCGTCAGCTTTACTCCCCACCGGAGGTTGAAAGGCGACCGCAGCTTTTTATGAAAATCAAAACATCTGAAGATGGGAAAATATGATGGTTCGCTTCTGTTCTATTGTATGTGCTTGAAAAATTACCTTTAAACTTATCCACCAAGAAGAATAAGTTATTTTTAATAAAAATATTGATACCTGTAACATAACCTCTTATTCGTTGGCATTCTGCTAGAAACTGACTACACGCAAATGTTTCTACCGTACCAATACAAAAAACTGCTCTACCGACCGAATTGAGAATAATAATATTTAATAGTAGCATGTAGCCCAGAAGATGAGTGGCTGTTCTACATTACCGATCATTTATCGACAAAACCAGACAAAACGTATGATACGTGTACCACCTAAGGACTTATAAATTATTATCTTGGTCGCGCTTGTCCCCCTGGTGAGACCTTAATTATTTACGACATTTTGGACTTGAACTACGTTTAATTATTATAATTACATGATGTGATATGGTTTTATCTGTCAACATATCAAATTTTCATACTGTAAGTATTGACATTCATGCTGGAAACTTTATATTTCTGCTAGCGAATCTCCCATTCTTTCGTTGTCAAAACTATTTTCTGCACAATATTTCTTTTACGTCAATTATCAAAATTTTAGTAAGTAGCACTATCTCTATAATGAAATAGATTTATATAATGCAAAGTAGAATTAAAATTGTTAAATAATAGCGATGTTATAAGCAAAGTCACCTTTGCCTCACCGGTCGGCGCTGCCCCTTCTTACCCTACTAGCTAGTACTGGTATCTGTTTATTTTTTGGTTTTTATTGATTCGCAGACTTGTAAGACAGCACAGAAAATTCGCCCCCCCCCCCGCCTTCCAAAAGACCTTTCGTAATTTAGGCACAGCCCCCTAGCTAGATGCAATTTTCCTTTGAAATGAAAAGAGGTCTTGAGTTCCAAGGGTTTTCCGGAACCTTTTTTAAATAAGCATACTCAATGAAACGGTAGATCATGGATCATGTTACATACTTGCGGAGTAACCATGATCGGTAAGGGGTTCAGCCCCTACTAGAAATTAAGTGAAGTACTTTGTCCTTTATTCTCTTCCGGACGTGAATCGATGTACCGATGCATGAGTAAAGTTATATGGTAAGCTCACACAATCGCATGACCGACTACACACACCAACTTGACTTTTATCACATTCGCATAAAATATATTTACCGCTATCTGTACAACGGTGAACCACGCTTCACTTCTCGTCACGTTAGTTTTTATCAAAAGTTTGTTAGAAAGCAAAAAGTTCTTTTATAATTCGGAATTCTGACCAAGAAAACGATAGGAGCAACAAGGAACTTTTTAAAAAAATAAGCCTCAAATATAATCATTCGAATTAATGCTCCTCAATCGATGAGAAATAAATATCTTTATATTTTGTACGGTGCAAAAACAAATTTCCTGACATCAAAAAAAAAATGCCGGGTCTTTTCCCTCACTAATGGCAGGCCTCGGACTCACTTTAGAGATAAAAAATAGTGTAAATAGTGTCACAAATTTTAAAAAATAGTGTCATAAAATGTTTCAAGTATTAAAAATGAACTTCACTGTTTATTTAAAATGTAATTCTTCAATCTATAAATTACCAAAATTCATATTTATTTATCGCAGGCTTCACAGTTTTTTCCGTGTTTCTTATTTTTCTACTTAAATGTGAACTGAATTAATAGAATGCAATGAGAAAATCCAACTATTTTTGGTTGAAAGTTCATTCTTCTCGATTGAAAAGTCTACTATTAAATTTTTTCGTTAGGAATTCATCTTTTTTATTTAAAAATTTTATTATTTGGTTCAAAAGTGAATTATTTCGTTAAAAATTCAATAATTTTGATAAAAAGTCAACTTTTTGGTTCAAATTCAACGGTTTTGTTGAAAATTCGTCTTTTTGGCTGGATAATTCAACAATTTATTTGAAATTTTGTTTCTTTCTTGAGTAACAATTTTTTTTAATTGAAAATTCGACTACATATTTTGTGTATACTTTAGTTTCAAAATGTATCTCTTTCTATAGAAATTTCATCTTCTTTGGTTAAAAATGCAACTGCCCTGTTATAAATTAATTTTTCGATGAAAATTCATATTTCCGGGTTTAAAATTCAACTGTTTGGTAGAAAATTCGTATTTTCGGCTCAAAAATTAAACAATTTGGATGAAAGTTGAACTAGTTTTTTAAAAGACCACTTTTTTCTTTGAAAATTCATAATTTTAGTAGCAAATTCGTTTTTTTTTGTTACACATTATTTTTTTAAACTGGAAATTTAATTATCTTGTTGAAAATTCAACAATTTGATACAAAATTAAACTGTTTCATACAAAATTCATTTTTATGTTGACAATTAATTCTACTCAATAAAAATTTAATTACACAATTTTTGGTTAAAAGTTGATCTTTTTTATTTTAAAAATACAACTATTTAGTTGAAAATTAATCAAATAAAATTTGAACAACATCACATAAATTTTTCAAAATATTTAATTTAAAAATTATGTAATTTTTTTAAAATTAATGTTTTCTTGTAGAAAATTCAACTATTTGGTTAAAAATTTATGAATTTAGTTGAAAGTTCATCTTTTGAAGTAGAAAATCAATTCTTTTGTTATTTGTTAAAAATGCAACTGTATTGTTGAAAATTAATCTGGTTCAGTTGAGGATTAAATATTTTGTTTGAAAAATCATCCTTTTTGGTTATATTCAACTGTTTTTTATTTAATATTGAATACTTTTTTGGTTTGAATATCAACTATTACATTTTTTTTGTAAAAATTAGTATTTCCAGGTTGAAAATTCCACTGATTTGTAGAAAATGTGTTTTCTTTTTATTGAAAATAAATTTTTAACTGAAAATTTAACTATTCGATTTTTGGTTTCAAAATCATCTGTTTTAGATGAAAATTTAACTATTTGTTTGAAGATTTATATACAGATATATTTTTTTCAAATCGTCTTTTTTCATAGAAAATGAATTCTTTTGGTTTGAAATTTAACTATTTGGTAGAAAATATACGTTTGTTAACCATTCGACTTTTTTGTTGGGAAATCAATCTTTTTGGTTAAAATGCCACTGTATGGTTAAAAATTTATCTGGTTCAGTTAAGGATTCAAGTATATTGTTGAAAATTTATCCCTTTTGGTTATATTCAACTGTTTTTTATTTAATAATAAAATATTTTTTCGCTTAAATATCAACTATTATATTTTCTGGTGAAAATTAGTATTTCCAGGTTGAAAATTAGACTGTTTTGTAGAGAATTCCTCTCTCTGGCTTGAAAATTCAACAATTTGGTGGAAAATTCAACTTTTTTGTAGAAAATGTATGTAATTTGTTGTAACTTGTTTAAAAATTCAACATTTTAAACGGCCCCTAGTTAGCCATTAAAACAGTATTTAGCCAATCAGCGAAGAAGTTCAAAAATATTTTTTAAGGAAAAGTAAAGATATTGTGACATATAGCAAACAAATATGACAAAAAAGTGTATTTAGTATCATTTTTTTCGAAATAGTAGCAAAATAATGTAATCGCTCAAAAAAAGTGTCAAATAATAGTGTGAATAGTGTACTGAGTCCAAGGCCTGTATTGGTCACACATTGTCGACATAGAAACCAGGTGTGTTTACAATTCGTAAGCATTTTCTGTTCTCGTATTAGATAATAATGCGCCATTCATATATACGAGGTTGGCAATTTTTTTGCTGTGGGAACATATTTCTTTTTCGCACGGTCCCACGCGTTCTAAGATGAGCGGCGACTTTGACCCAGACCTTGGCGTTATATTATTCTTTTTTCTACTCGTGAGCCGCGTGATCCCATTGCCCTGAATAAATTAATGAAGCCCGATTGTTCTTATCAGTGCTGGGTGAGAAAAGTCAATGAGCGCCAATTAGCAATGTCGACACCTGTGTTATTGAAGTCACCAAAGAATTTTTCTTTCTTAAACAAATTATTTTAGAAAACCACTTTTGTTTCTGTCGTCTTTTTTGTTAGCTAATTTACTCCTTATTAATCTAAATGCCTATTTATATGGTATTAGTGAAGTAATTACTTTGAAAAAGTAAAGTCACTCTCTTGAGACGCACAACTTAATTTAGATTAAGGTGCAGCAGGGATTCTCATTTGATGTTAATGAGTGACTCAGGTAATTATAAACTGGCATTAGTATTGCTGATAGGGAAATCCTGACCTGGAATAATTTCCAAGGATCTCTGAGTGTCGCTCTTTAAAAGGAAGCTCCAATAACAATTATACTGTGAATAATATATAAGTATATTTTATGCATTTCTACGGTGTTTGGTCTTCGCGGCACATTAGGATTCTACTTTTGATAACTTTATCAAATGAAACATAATCATATACGGCAAAAAATAGAATTGGCAGGTAACACTATGTCCAATATGCAGGACATAATTCCACTCTTTTCGTACCATCCTCTGAGGTTCCCAGAGCATGGTTTTGTGATGATTTTGATGATGATACAAAGTCATATATGCAAATTGACTGTAAAAGATTATATAACACTGCATATTGAGATCAGGGAGTTTATGAAATGGTGTAATTGGACTTAGAAATGAACAATCAGAAATCAAAATAATTACATTCATAACAAACCAAGATCCGATTTTGTTTAGCTACGAACTGGATGGAGAACTGATGCAGAGAGTGTCCATAGTATCAAAAAATATTTTAAAAAATGCTATATGTTCACTACTTAAGAAAGACACGTTCTTTTTTATGTAAGATACGAAGATTCTGATAGTGTATCTAAAAGCAAACAAGAAATCCAGCAATGTATTATTCACCGATCTATGAACTATGTTGAGATTTGAGTGGCATGTGCGATAAGTACCTACACAAATGGTTTAGATATATGTGATTGCTCATTTTCGAGTTTTATGAAGTATGCGACAAAGTACGTTATGTCAATTAGAGACACTGCATAATAATTAGAACAAAATAATGTCGTAAGAACACTGGTACTTTGTATACAAATTATGACCCTATAATTGGTTTTCTGTTGGGTTTACGAAGTAAAGATTAAATTCAAATTAAAATATTCTCACAGCATACGATAAATTCTGCATGTCTTGAATAGCGCTTATAATTCATATAATAATCAAGAAGCATTCTACTACACATCCCACTGGTTATAAACGTGACTTTGTATTTCAAAAATAATAAAATACTACTAAATTAAAGAAGTATCAATCATTATTATCATGAATGAGGTGTCAAAAGAATTTCGTTATCTCATTTTCGATAAGGCATCTTTGATGAAAGGTGTGACACTGCGTCCTAAGAAGGATGGACAGAAAAGAGAAGTGTGGAAAAGGTCATACAGTCTCGTAACGGAACCTTGGCTATAAATCCTGTGAAACCTTTGCAATAGTCAACACATACGGTTTTTATTCAAGTTAGAACAATCCCCTTTTTTCTCAGATATAAGATCTTGACTCTTTGTCCTCGAGTCTCGAGATTCAAAAATCAGATATCAAATAACAACCATACTTAGGGGAAAGACGGTACGTTTGGGACAGCAGTACGTTTTAGACGAAACCAATTTAAACATATTAAATAAAGTATACCAATTATAAATTTATTTACTGATATAATTGAATAAAAACTAACGAAATGTATAAGAGACTTAATGTAATATATAAAAAAGTGTGGTAAAAATGAATAAGATTTGAAATCTGTGCAGTCCACCATCTGTCTGAGAACACTGCCTCTTGCTATTAAGCCAATGAGTTAGTGGAAGCATCATGTCAAAGTGAATATTGTAACACAGTCTTATGCATTAACTCTCGCCTCCAGTGATCTCGAATTCCATGCGATAAAAACATCATCCTGCTCACCCTCTCTCTGATAGCATATTTCGCTGCTTATACATTAGCAGAGATCGTATAATACTAGGATCAAACAAGTAACCTTGTACTAACCACGTATAAAAAAAAGTTCCTACTTTCAGATTCAGAATTTTCAATATTTCAAGAAAGAAGTTTTCTTTCTCTCAGAGAGAGGTATCTTTAATTTTAAAACTGATCGATTCCCTCGTACATATAAACCGACGAAACACCGGAAATGGCATTCTTATCCGATGGCGCCAATGACTTACAGCTTGATTGGAACGTGAGATAAGGGATCATCGACTACATTTTTTCGAAAAAATTGACATTCTTTTTAAATTTTCATTATCTCACAACAATTACAGAATAATCAGTTATATCACTACTCCTGTATTATCAACTCAGTATCTTCTTGAGGCGCCTGAACTCTTATAATTCAATGCATTTAAATCAACTACGAAGATTTTTTTAAAGAATATGATATTCAATTGCTTCTTGTTCAATTGTCATTCTTAACGTGCTTATTATATTTACTACATAATTGCTTATTGTCTGTATATTAAATTACTTGTTACCATCTTCGACATTTAATAAACTATTATTGACTATTGTTCTCTGTTTCTGAATTGCGTGTCATTAGCGCATGAAGAGAAAAATGCAGAGCCAAAAGATACATCTAATTTTTGAAAGACTAGCAACAACTAGGGCGCACAAAACTATTCTGCACATTTGATGACATAGTCAAATGTCCAATGTTGTCCCTACAAAAATGTTATAATTTATTTTTTCATTGAAAAGTGAAAAGTTCCAGGCATATTCCCATATGTCATTGCAGGTTTACTTTTTTCCAAAACTTGTTTTCGTCAAAATTGACCAATGACTATATTCACACGATCTAATCACCAATACCCATACAGATAAAAAGGCAACAATCAGTAGAGATTTCCGTTACATTCTTCTTTTAAGATTGGATATCAATAGATATAGAAGACCAAACACGAAAAACAGAAAAAAGAAACCCTTACTGGGTGTCTTATCTGATAATAATTTTTATACCAATTCGTACGCCAGATTTATCGATCGCGTGGAAGCGCGTGAATCATCGAGGGCAGGAGGTAGGCCTAGACCTCCTCCGACTTTACGATGTACAGTTGTACACACTACACACTCTCGTACGGATTTCACATGTGCGTGCCCTCCCACGCAATCAGATTCAGCGGCCATTTATTCATTCACCACGATTCGACGAACGGAAGAAGTCGTGGTCGGAAACGAAAGACTAAGGAAATTACTTTCAGTGAGAAAAACGGACAAAACCTACGATTGATATCACTATTGTCATTTGCATAAGAAATGATATCTTTTCTCACCTACGCTATATAAACCCGTTAGAATAATAAGCAGGCGCAGGCGGGAGCTAACGACTTCATATGACAGTTTTTATTTTGTTTATGATCTCAACGGGTTTTTAGTTTTTTACAGTAAAATAAATCCGGGGATATCAAACCGTTGCATAGCATTCCAATAATTAACTTCAGATCAAAACGATCCACTTTTTCGGGTCCAACATTAATTTTTACACGGCTTCAATAATACCTGTTGAGTCGGCACAGAAAAAACTAGGGATTCAATTTTGTTTCAGGTCATTTTCTTACAAACTCATTTTGAACTTCAGATATGTTCGCTCTCTGGATCAATGTAAAAACTGAAAAACAATTTAATTTGCTTTCAATATTCGTATTGTTCAATATGAACGAATTACCGTTCAATTTTGTTTCAGTACATTTTGACGCAGTTTCCTTGTTCAAAATGAAACTTTATTTTTCGGTGATGATGTCTACTGTATCTACCAATTTCCGCCCACCAGATTCACGTTTATTTTTTGGTATTTTCCGGTTGTAAATATTAAATCTCCTCTTACTAGAAGCACTAATAAAACGCACTTAACATAAGGTTTTCCTATGTGTAATTTTATGTATTGTGATATCTTATTATACTTAAAAAAATATATATATAATTTACGGTGTCGAATAAAAATGAATACAATTAGATTAAGATTGCTTCAGACAATAATTATTAGAGATCATTTTTAATGTATTTGGTATTAGCGATGAATTATTTTTTATCTTTTATTATGATAGTTTCATTATAATTATATGTGTTTATAACATGGTTCGTGTAAAATGCTCTTAGTATTGTAATAAATAATATTTATAATGGTTTTTTGTAACAACTCTTCAATATGTAATCAATAATCAATCTCTAATACCAAACACATTAAAAACAGTATCTAAATTTTTTGTTCGAAATCTTCAAAAAACTACATTTTGTTTAACATTTTTTGCATTATTTCAATCTTTTCAAAATCAGTAATCTCTTGCACTTAATCGAACTTTTTCTAACATTTTTTAATCTTTCAAAATTGAAAAATGTTGCTTTAAATAATATTATATTCGTTTTAGAAATTTCAGGAAAACATTTGAAATTTGTGGAAATCTTTTTCAATTTGGTCTTAGAATTCAGTTTTCAAAATAAAACATCAGATGAAATTTTCCCATCAATCTTAAAAACACTTTTTTATTCTCTCGAAACTTTTCAAAATTATTAAACCGCTTCTAAATTTTGTTTTGAAATATTCAAAAGTCTACATTTTGATTAAATTTGTTGAAATCTTTTCAAAGTTTTAATTATTTTTGAAAAGAGACGAATTTTCAACAAAATAGTTGTATTTTCAACCAAAAAATATTATTTTTCAACCAGATGCATTTTTAACCAAAAAGATTCATTTTCTACGAAAAGAACAAAATTTTGAAGAGATAGTTACATTTCCATCCAAAGGGATGAATTTTCAAGTAAATTTATGAATCTTCATCTAAGAAAATGAATGTTCAACAAAGTAGTTTAACTTTTAACCAAGTAGTTGAATGTTCAATCCGAAAATATGAATTTTCAAACATATGAATTAGTTTAAACTAAGTAATTGAACTTTCTACAACAAAAATGAATGTTCAGTTAGAAAAAATAATTAAAAAAAACGAATTTTCAACTAAAAATATCAATTTTCAATCACATAGTTGCATTTTCAACGAAAAAACGTCCATTTTCAACCAAATGGAGAAGATAAATTTTCAATTAAAAAAAATTAATTTCCAATTAATACAGAACAAACTTTGTTAAATTTTCAACAAAAGATGAATTTTCACCTAAATGATGAATCTTCAAATAGCATAGTTAAAATTTCATTTAAGAAAATTAATTTTCAACCAAAAATCATGAAAATGAATTTTTAAAAAAGAAGTTCAACAAAGTAGTTAGATTTTTAAACAAGAAGATGACTTTTCAACCAAGATTAATTTTCTACCCAAAAAATACGAATTTTGAACAAAATACATGAATTTTCAAGCAAACAGTTGAATTTTCATCTAAAACGATACATATTCAACAAAATAGTTTAATTTTCAACTAAAATGGTAAATTTCAACCAAAGAGATAAATTTGTATTAAACTGTTGAATTTTCCTTAAAAAAAAAAGAATTTTTAACAAAGAGCTCAACTCTTAATCAAGAAAGATTTTAATTTTAGATAAAAAATAGTTTAATTCAATTTTTCATTAAAAAAGTTGAATTTTAAACTAAGAAAGATGAATTCTGACAAAAAAATATAATAATAGATTTTTCAACCAAAAAAAATTAACTTTTAACCAAAAGTAGTTGAGTTTTTAACCTAAAAGATGGCATTTCTACCAAAATTAATGAATTTTCAACTAAAATGATGAACCTAAAAATTAAATAGTTAAATTTTTAGTTATAAAAATTAATTTTCTTCCAAAAACGCGTATTTTCAACAAAATAGTTCAATTATTCACGAAAGAGACCAATTTTCAACTAAAATGATGAATCTTCAACGAAGAAAATGAATTTTTAACAAAAACGTACAACCAAGTAGTTGAATTTTCAATAAAAACAAAAGATGAAATCTCAAGGAACAACGTAATTTATATCTTAACCAAAAAAGACAAAATTCAACCAAATAGTTTAATTTTCAAGTAAAGAAGATAAATTTTTAACCAAAAATGGAACAGTTAAATTTGTAGTTAAAGAAATTAATGTTTATCAAAAAGAAAGTTAAATTTTCAACCAAAGATGAATATTCAACAAAACTGTTGAATAATACTCAACCAAACAGTTGCATTTTGAAACAAAAAAGATGATATTTCTATCCAAAGAGATGAATTTGCAAACCAAAAAGACGAATTTTCTACAAAATAATTTAATTTTTAAGCCAATAAGACGAATTTTTAACGAAAAAAGTTGAATTCTTAACCAAAAACGATTTTGATTTTAAACCAAACGGTTGCAATTTTAATTTAAAAAAAAGATTTTCCATAGATTAACAATACCGACAGAAAGTTTGGGTACTGTTTTCTAATGAACGACTCAAAAAATATTTAGCTTCAAATTAAACTGTTTTTTCTTAGCAAAATTGAGATTTTGAAATGTTGAGTTCAACTATTTACCAATTCTAGAAAACTGTTCCTAAAAATTTGGAAAAATCATGAAATCAAGAATAAATCCTAATTATTAAATCTAAATCAAGAGTACGATTAAATATTATGTAATTGCTTAGTATTCATAAAAAATATTTACTCGTGCAATAGCCAAAAGGATTTTTGACTCTTGATTTTATGATTTTTCGAAATTGACCTCGAGAATTGGATCATTCTGATGCTCAATTGGCTGATCAAATAAATCCGAAATTTGTGTAAAAGCGTTGCATATAATTTTGAATAAATTTCGGGATCAAATTGATCAACTGCCATTTACTGTAAGAAAGATAGTCCAAATAAATCAGGGTGTCTAGCGTTTCTGCAAATAGAAGTTCCAGGACTTTTCCAGGTTTTTCAGGACAAAAAAATTAATTTTTTCAGGTACTCGTTACTGGAATTTTCTACTACAAAAATCAATTTTCAAACAAATATTCCAATTTTGAAACAAAAAATATTAAGTTTAAACCGAAAACAGAGTTGAGCTTTCAACACAAAAAGTTCAATTTTCAACAAAAAGATGAATTTTTAACGAAAAATTAAATAGTTGATATTAAAAAAAAATTTCAACAAAATAGTTAAATTTTTAACCAAAGAGTTGACTTTAAAAAAAATTAAATTTTCAACAAAATAGTTGAATTTTTAATCAAATAGTTAAAATTTCAACCTACAAAGATTAATTCCCAACAAACAACAAAATAATCTTTTTTTTCAACCAAAGAGATGAATTTTTAATTAATATAATGAATCTCCAACAAATAAAAAACATAATTTTCAACAATGTAGTTCAAGTTTCAACCCAGAAGGTAAATTTTCTATTCAAAAAGACGTATTTTCAACAAATAAAGATTTTTCAGTCGAGAAAGAAAAATAATTTGATCCATATTGTTGAACTTTCAAACCAACAGACGAATTCTTTGTAAAACAGTTGCATTTTCAACCCGAAAATATTAATTTTCAACCAAAAAATTAAATTTCAACCAAACAGTTGCAGTTTTAACTACGGAAGAGGAAATTTCAACCAAAAATATTAATTTTCTACCAATAAAGACGAATTTTTAATGAAAAAGATCAATTTTCAACAAAAAATGGAAAAGTTACATTTTGAATAAAAAAAGATCAAATTTCTACCAAAAGAGAAATGAATTTTCAACAAAAGAAGTACATTTTCTACCAAGAAAGATTTTTCAGTTAAAAGAGAAAAAAAATTTCAACAAAATTGTTGAATTTTCAAGGCAAAAAGACGAATTCTTTACAAAATAGTTGAATTTTTAACCCGAAAATATGAATTTTCAATCAAAAAGTTCATTATCAACCAAAATAATAAAATATATAACTCAAAAATTTTTTTTTTCAAGAAACAGGTGAATTTTTCAACCAAAAACACGAATTTTTGTTGAAATAGTTGAATTTTCACCCAAAAATATTAATTTTTAACTAAAAACGATCAATATTCCAACAATAATGGAATACTTAGACTTACAATGAAAAAATTATTTTCCAAATCGAAAGAAAACGAATTTTCAACAAAATAGTTAAATCTTCAACCAATAAAATGAATTTTCAGCAAACAAGTTAAACTGTTTACCAGCGAGATGAATTTTCAACAAAAATGATGAATCTTCAACAGAAATAGTTAAATTTTCAATTTAACAGATTAACTTTCAACAACAAAACAAAAAGAAGTTTTCAACCAAAAAGATCATTTTTCAATTAAAATGATAAAATAACAAAATTAATCCCAAAAAGGATGACTTTTTAATCAAATTGTTGAATTTGCAACCAAATAATAAAATTCGTAACTAAAAGTATAATCGTCAGGAGGAAGCAACTGAAAAAAAGAGAAGTAAAAATATAAGGCAAATAAACTACTTAATTATTTAATCTTGTAACATTTTTAGCGTATAATCTTTTATAAACGGAATAAAATATTGGCAGCAAAAAATTATTATACTTGAAAGTTTTAAATGAAATTAATGAAATGATGATAATATTTTCGATTGTAGCTTCGCGATTTTCACCGTGATAAAATGAACAATCTATTGTTAAAAAGTTAGTCTTTTTTTCGTTCAGTAGAGAACAAGTTTGAAAAAAAAACTATTTTTTCTTTAAGGAAATAAAAATTCCAGGACCATGAGTAAAATTCATTGACTTTTCCAGGATTTTCTAGTTAAAAAAGAATTCAAGGACTTTTCCAGGACACTAGACACTCTGAATAAATAAAACAAGTCAGAATTGTGCAATAATGAGATTATTTCCTCTATTTTCTGTCTCGTTTCGTCAGAAATAGTTGATTGGCCTATCCATTTCTTGGGATTTCTAGGGAGATAATAATTATAGTCACGGAATTGCGGTGAGATATGGAAGAATAAACAATAAAAGTTTTAAACAACGATGAATGTATGAACTTGGTCGGAATGAAATTACAACCTCGATCCTGCCACGGCTGGTTGGCATAAGGTGAACACCTTTTACTGGTCAATAATACTATACGATCAGGCAATGAGTTCACTGAATAATTTGTAATGCACTCATGTAATCGCCTTTTATAACCAATATGAGTGAACATCGTGGTCACTGTGAAATGTCTTTCATTACGCAATTGCGATATATGTAAATGGTGACTAACGCACGAGAAGTCATACGAGATAAAATCTCGAACCGCCTACTTGACATTCTGTACTTTAGAAAAATATAAAGACAGATTTCAGTGAATTCACAGATCAAAATTATCTCAAAACAGGGGAAATAGGGTGACTTTTGACGAAAATAGAGGAATAAATTCTTTTACACAAATAAAACTAATGTTGGCAACATATTGAATCCAATCTGAAACACTTTAAATTCCTAAGATTTCAAAGTCAAAAAATTTCTATCGATACCAGCAGATTACTTCACTCATTGACAAAACATAACTATGAAATAAAGGATTGTATTTTTATTTGAGACAACTTCACAAATTATGAAATGGATATTCCGTTTTCTTAAATTTATGAAAATTTTGTTTCTATAAATTGAGAAGTTTATTGGGTCAAACTTCAAACCATTGTTCACACAATGCTCACACAAAGAAACAATTTTTATAAAACATCAATTTCGCAACTCTTTCGAATGTAAATTTTTCAAATTCGATGTCAAGGAGATTTGTTGGTTCCATAATGCCTTCATATCGAATCCGTTTTCATAATTTAAACAACAAATTCTGTAAGAAAGTCAAATTTTTTACGTATATATGTATATATTTTGATCGGTCAGGGAAAGTTAGGGATTTTGAAAATGAATTCTTTCAGCAACCCTGATATATTAAGCGTCATTCTTCATTTAAAAAATGCTGAATAGTGCCAGAGCTCATCCTCTTAACACAGTCGCATTTATCGAATATCGAAATCTCGTTGAAGGCTTTGTGTCAGTTTTCAATTTCCGATAGCTTATCTTTCATGCTGAAAATGTGAAATATTGAATGCGTGAAATCCAGAATAGCTAGTTGCAACTTTTTCAGCAGAATAGTTAACATTTAACCAAATAGTTCAATTTTCAAGACAAAAAGATGAATTTTTTCAAAAAGAGTTGAATTTGCAAACAAAAAAATTTCATTTTCAACTCAGAAAGACAAATTTTCATCCTAAAAAGATGACTTTTCTACCATAACAGATGATTTTTTAACCTAAAAGGACGAAATTGTAACAAAATAGTTTAATGTTCAATCAACGGAGATGCATTTTCATCCAAATGGTCGAATTATCAAACAAAAAAGAATACAATTCAACCAAAAACAGTTGAATTTTGAAGCCAAAGAAACGAATTTTTTAGAAGACAGTTAAGGTTTCAACTCAAAAAGTTGACTTTAAAAAAAAAATCATAACGAAAAGACCGATTTTTTAACAAAATAGTTGAATTCTCAGCCAAATACATGAATTTTTAATTTAAAAAAATGAGTCCGAAACCAAACAGTTGAGTTTTCAACCAAAAAAGATTTTATTTGACCAAAAAATGGAATCGTCAAATTTTGAGTCTACACTGAGAAAAATGAATAGTTGGGGCTACTACCTTTTTATTAGTAAAGCATTCATTGGTTCTTACAACTGTTCAGTTAGTAACACCAACTAACCAAGTAGTCGGTTTAGGAAGCCGTTTGTAGTACTCGTGACTAGTTTACATTAGTAACGTTTTAGTAGTCAGAGTTACTAATAAATTAGTCATCTGTACTACTAATTGATTTTTCTGACAAATTAAAGTAGGTGGCTTAACTGTTTTATTTGCTACCGTGGTTGGTACGACTGAGAATGCGACAAAGGTACCAACATACCTGCGGTAAAACGAGGGAGAACGTTTAGACATGGCCGTCATAACTCGTTGCTCACTTGATGTCTCGTTCATCATTTATTGATGGAAGTGTCAGAAGTGTTGCAAAGTTTAGGCTTCGGGGATTATATCGAAGCATTTGAATGTATTTATAAGAAATTCAACAATCCAACGAGTTTTAAGTTTTACTTGAAATCCTAACCTACAAAGTGCATCTGCAATTAGAAAGATCCCAGTGGGCATAGAGCAGCCCCGTGACACTCTGAAACGAAAGTGACGGAAATGTTGAGTACGGCAGAGGGTGGCGCTGGCTGTACTTTTAGGCCGAAAATTATTCAAATGCATGGGGAAAGTGTCAAAAATGTGAAATTTTGTGCTTTTTATATTATAAAAACGGACTTTTTAATTTTTTTTTGCTTTAGAATTAAGTTTTAAGGCTTTTAGACTGAAATTTTATCAAATTTTTTTTTGTGATGAACGAGAATAAGGGGGTATAAGTGCGTTGTTTTTGGATGCAATTCTGGTTACGCGAATTGCTAAAGATTGCTAAAGACGTGTTAGCTTATTTGATCCAATATTACTTGGAAAACCGAATGCGGCAATTTGCTAAAGTGAAAATTGCTGATCTAAAGAAGACTAACTTGGAGCAAAAAAAGCGGGCAAAGCTTGCTACAACTTGAATTGATTAAATTCGCAAATGTAAATAAATTTGTTTAAATGTTTTTAAATTTTATGTAAATACAATGTTCCAAATGGTAGTACCTATTTATTCGTTGAATATTATGTATATTCATTCTTTATTTATTCCAAATTGAATATTGTTCACAAATGCACTTTTTTATTCTTCAACTTTATCAATATTTATTTATTTATTATTGATTTTAGAGTTACAAATTTTTCAGTTATTTATTTTTCCTATTAAGAATAATTATTGGACACAAAAAAAAACTATCCGGAAAAATGTTCCGTTTTCTCATTCTCTACAAGCACATATTTAAAAAAAATTATTTTTGCGACTTTTAAAATTTGCAATGTGTAAAACGATCGAACAATAATTATTTGGCTGTTTGCAAACAGCAACTATTTTTAACTTATTGTAAGCGAACATTAATATGTGTCATATTTCACACAAATGCTATTGATTTTAAATACCCAATCGTTGCGAATCACGAAAAATTACTCTTGTTCATTAGTTTGTTTATAACATTGTACAAAAATTTGTCTTGGTCTTGCTCTAACCCACTGGAAATTATTTTTCGTTAGTTATTACACTGATTTATGACATTTTTTTGTAATGAATTTGAAAGTCTTAAAATAACTGGTATCACTGAAAAGTTAGACAAAAAAATTAAACTTTGTTGTTAAATAAAAATTTTTTATTTAGTTTGAGTGAAATATTCAAAGTCACTAATTTTACTTGGAAGACGTAAGGTCATTAAAAAAACATCAAAATGCGTTAAGGATTCTACTTTCGGGCGACCACAAATGTAAATAAATGTTTTTAAATTTTATGTACCGTGTTCCAAATGGTAGTATTTATTCGTTGAATATTATGTATATTTAATCTGTATTTATTCAAAATTGAATATTGTTCACAAATGCACTTTTTTATTCTACAACTTTATCAATATTTATTTATTCTAGAAATCCTATTATTTATAATATAAATCGTTAGAAATATTCGACATATTTGTAACAATAGATATTTTTTATTATTATAATTAATTTTTATAAACGTCTTATAACGAAACAAAATAAATTATTTTCTAGCTTTAAAACAAAAATATAAATTTTTATAATTTAGTTCAAGTAAGCGTTAATTTCAATTTTCAATAATCATTATAAATGTCAATAAAAATAAAATTCAATTGAAATTTACTATTTTCACAGTTTACAATATTTACATATGTCAATGCTAAAAATGTAATGTTCACTTTGTAGAATTATTATTGGTACTCTGTAAAAAGTGTATTCGTATTTAATCATCAAAATAATTTTTTCTTCACTTTTCATTAGTACTTATTAATTTATTGGATATTTAATATGCTACAAAATATTTCTCCGAGATAAATATATGCAAAAAACGTATTTTAACAATTAAAATGAATTAAATTTGTATTTTCCCCATGCATTTGTATAATTGTCGGCCTAAAAATACAGCCAGCGCCGCCACTCGGCCGTCTTCAAATCTCATGACACATTTATTCTACAGGCCTTTATAGGAGAGCCATCCCCCTGGCATAGAGACATATTTTTTTAGAACGTCTTATCAGCTTAAATGACATCAGCGTCCCTAAGATATCACAAAAAAAAGATGCCCGCGTGCCCACTGTGATCTTTTTAATTCAGATTTCGATAGTATAGTGACAGATATTTTAATTAGTCCCTGTGAAAAAAAGAAAATAGTTATACCTACAAATTTTTTAGTAGACATGACAAACTATATTAGTAAGTTCAACTACCTACAGACAGTCGTTTTGACAAACTGAAATAGTTAGTCTACCTAATAAAATAGTAACGGCAACTACTCGTTCCCCAACTAACAAAAATAGTTCTCACTACTAACTAAATAGCAGTACCATTATTTACTAACTAAAATAGTTGTCCCAACAATTTTATTAGTTGTCCCAACTAATCTTTTTTTTCAGTGTAAAAACATTAATTTTCAACAACAAAAAACGAATTTTATAACTAGTTAAATTTAATCAAAAGAGACAAATTTTCAACACAAATACTTGAATGCTCAACCAAAGAGACGAATTTTCAAGAAAAAAGTAAATTTTCAACCAAAGAGGAAAATCTTAAAAAAATGAATTTTTAATGAAGTCGTTCAACTTTCAACCAAGTAGTTGAATTTTTAACCAAAGAGATGCATTTTCAACCAAATATTTCAATTTTCAACTGAAAAGATGATTTTCCTGCCAAGAAGTTTAATCTTCCTCCAAAAAACACGAATTTTCAACAAAATTGTTGAATTTTAAAGCTAAAAGGACAAATTATCAACAAAACTGTTGAACTGTTAAGTCAAAATTTTGATTTAATAACAAAAAAGTTAATTTTATACTACATACTTACATTTTCATAAAAATAGTTTAATTTTGAACCAAATAGTTGATTTTTCATCCAAAAATATGAATTTTCAACAACAAAGTTAATTTCCAACCAAATAGTTTAATTTTCTACCAATTTGCTGAATTTTTAAGCGAAAAAGACAAACTTTCTACAAATATATATATATATATATATATATATATATATATATATATAACAAAAAGACGAATTTTCAACAAAATACATGAATTTTAAACTTGTAAAGAAAAGATGAATTTTCAATTAAATATATCAATTTTCAACGAAAAATGGAATAGTTACTTTTTTATTTTAAAAATTATTTCTCAATAAAAAAAACTTTCAACAAAATAGTTTAATTTTCAACCAAAGATACAAATTTTCAACTAAAATGACGAATCTTAAAAAAGATTGATTTTCTATTAAAAAGTGCAACATTCAACTCAAGCGACGATTTTTATCCGAGAAGATTACATTTCCAAAAATGGAATAGTTGAATTTTCGGCTAATGAATCTTAAACCAAAAAAATTAATTTTCATCCAAGTAGCTGAATTTTTGATAAAAAACCAGACTTTTTAACAAAATAGTTCAATTTCAGCAAAATAATAAAATTTTCAACCAAATACTAGAACTTTCAACTAAACGAGATGATTTCCAAAAGAAAAGATATAGTAGTCGACTTTTCAACCAAATGTTGTTGAATTTCCTTATTAGGTTCTATTAATCCAGTTTGCATTTAAGCGAAAAAATGAGGAAAGGGGAAATTTTTTTCAAAACCGGGCAAAACAAAAAGAAGTCTTTATACATATGAGAAAAGAGGGGTCATATTTCGAAAAATTCTGGACAGCCCCTAATAGTATGAATTCAATCATCTGGAAAACTTTATTTCTAGTCAGCGAAATATATTTAAAATCCAGTTTATAAAATATGTTAAAATTTGGATATAATTGGACCAATTATTTTTCATATTGGTTTTCACCTGACAAAATATGACGATTTTACCCAACATATTGCGTGACAATAAAAACAAATTTAAATATCAAGTTTGCTTGGATGACCATATGGCTAGCATGTGTCGGAGAGGAGGCACATTCCCTGTTACACACGTGCGAGTCAGAATAGGTCTTATTCAAGAATAGAATTTATTGTCAATTGTTGGGGCGTGTGCTAATTGAAATAAAATGAACACAATAGTAAATTAATTCCCCTCCAAATCCTCCACTGGATAGTTAATCTACTTCGTATATTCATTAAAAAATTATTTTTACCATGATATTCTTGTAGACTTCACACTTCTTCCCCTATTCCTTCTTTACCCCTTTTTTTAAGGAATTCATTTTTTTTTTTTTTTGAATAAATAATAGAACCCAATAATAAAATCCAACAATTTCTGGTGGCAGGTTGATTATTTTTGGTTGAAAAGTCTACTATTATATCTTCGGTTCAGAATTCATCTCTTTTGGTTAAAAGTTCTACTATTTGGTTAAAAATTTAATTATTTTGTTCAAGATTCAACTATTTTGTTAAAAAGTAATCATTTTTGGATAGAAACTTCATCCTTTTGGATTGAAATTTCACTTTTTTTAGCAGAAAATTCATCTTCTTGCAGCATATATTATTTTTTATCCGTTTGTATATCGAAGTTGTAAATAATTAGGTCCAAATTCATGTATCTATCCACTAAACTTGTCGCTTCTCCTTTACGAAGCTCGGTGTCTATTTATGGAGGAAAGCGAAAACGGAAAATTTCCAGGAGGCCAACTGCCCCTTATCATATTTATAACCCAAACCGTTCATTTTCGTTTTCAATTTCGTTTGCTTAACATTGTGAACCTTAAACATCCGGTACAAGACGATTACAAAAGAACTTAGCATACCAAAATTTAGAAGCTTTGCGATTCAAATTTCAAACAAATTTTTGCGCACTGCCCAAAAAAAGGGTTTTTTGATTTTCTTCAAACTGTTTCTAGCTAACGGAATCGAAAGGAAATTTGACCAAATTTACGACACTGGTAAAAAAAACGTATCCTCAGATTTTGATAAAATTTATATTAAAAGAAAGCTTAAAATTTAATTTTTTAACTAAATAGTCGAATTTTTAAACTAAAAAAACATCCATTTTTAACAAAAACTGGTGTAGCTAAACTTTCATTTAGGAGAATAAATTTTCAATAAAAAACGAAGTTTCTACAAGACTGATGAATTTTCAACCAAATAGTTGTGTTTTCAGCAAAAAAAAAAAAAAAGATGAACCTTCTGCCAGGAAAGTTTTTTCAGTCAATAAAGAAAAAAAATTTCATCCAAAATGTTGAATTTTCAAACCAAAAGGATAAACTTTCAATAAAACAGTTGAAATTTCAACCAAATACTCAAATTTTCAACAACAAAAATATATATATATATTTTTAACCAAGAAGATTGATTTTCTACCAGAAAAGACAGATTTTCAACACGATACATAAATTTTTAACCAAATTGTTGAGCTTTCAACCTAGAAGATTAATTTTCTACAAAAAAGACGAATTTTTAACAAAATACGCTAATTTTTAACCAAATAGTTTAATTTTCAACCAAGAATATTAATATTATACCGTAAAAGACGAGTTTTCAACAAATTACACAAACTTTCGACTAAATAGTTTGAATAATAGAGAAGATATTAGTCCAAATTTTAATTGATTAGTTTTTAGTTTATATTTTTGTCATTTTCTACAAATTTTGAACTGAATAGTTAAATTTTTAAACTAAAAAATAATTCAATTTTTAACCAAAAATGAAATAGTTCAATGTTCCTTTAATAGAATGAATTTTTAATAAAATAAACGAATTTTCTACAAAACAGTTTAATTTTGTTACAAATAGTTGAATTTTATACTAAATTGTTGAATTATCTAGCAAAAAATACGAATTTTCTACAAAACAGTTGAATTTTCAACCCGAGAATATGAATTTCAACAAAAAAGTTAATTTTCAACCAATCAGTTGTTCATTCAATAAAATTCATAAATTTTCAGGTAAAAAATTAATTTTTATCAGAAAGATAATAGTTTATACAATTTTTTAACTGAATAGTTGCATTTTTAAACTAAAAAAGATCAATTTTTAACCAAAAATAGTGTAGTTAAATTTTCAACCAAAGTGTTGAATTTTCAAGCGAAAACGACGAATTTGTTACAAACCATTTGAATTTTCAATTACCAGAATATGAATTTTCAACAAAACAGTTAATTTTCAAACAATCAGTTGAATTTTCAATAAAACTGTTAAATTTTCAGTTAAAACAATTAATTTTTAACAACAAAAAAAAGAATTTTCAACTAATATTATTAATCTTCAGCCAAAACAAAAATTTTAAGGAAGTATTTCTACTTACAACCAAATAGTGGAATTTTTAATCTAAAAAGATGATTTTTTAACGCAAAATGTAATAGTTGATATTTGAACAAACAAAAAAATTTAAAATAAAAAGAATTTGGACTTAACTAAAAAAAAAACTTTCAACAAAATACTTGAATCCTCAACTAAAAAAAAAAATAATTTTCTACAAAACATTTAAATTGTTAACCAAAAAATTAATTTTGTACCAGAAAAGATGATTTTCCGACAAAATACATCAACTTTCGACCAAATAGTTAAGTTTTCTACCAATTTTTGAATGTTTGAGTCAAAAATATAAACTTTCTACAAAACAGTTAAATTTTCCACAAAAAAGTTAAATTTCAACCGAAGCTGATTAATTTTTAGGTCAAGTATTCTGTTCCGGCAAAATATGCCGGATTTTAATTATCTCGTCCGGCATATTTTGCCGGATTTTAATTTTCTCTTCCGGCATATTTTATCGTGTACTAAACTGAATTCCAAATAATTTATTATGAATTCCAAACGATTTATTATTAATTTCAAACAATTCTAAATTATTTGCAACGAGTTACGAATTGATGTTTACAAAAATATGTCGGAGAATAGAAAATTAAAGGGAGATCTTGATGACAGGTGAAGGTTATGTGTCATCTGTATATATCTGTATTCCTTGCCGGATCTTATTTTTCTCTTCCGGCAGATTTTGCCGGATTTTAACTTTCTCTGCCGGTATATTTTTAATAACGTCATAATTTTCTGTAAATTATCATAAATTTCCACAACTTTCGCAAATTACCACAAATTTCCACAAACTTCATAAATTTCAACAAATTTAATAAATTTCTACAAACTTCATTTTCAACAGAAGTCATAAATTTCCACCGACTTCATAAATTTACAAAAATTTAATAAATTTCTACAAATTTCATAAATTTCCACAAACTTCATAAATTTCAACAAATTTCATAATTTTTCCAAAAATCTCACAAATTACCACAATAATGATAAATTTCCATAAATTTGAGAAATTATGGTAATTCATCAAACTTTTCATACATTTGTAAAATTATGGTAATGGATGGAAATATATGATAATTTAAGGAAATTTTAGAAATACATGGTAATAGATCGGTAACTTTTGTGACAAGTCACAGGGGGGGCCCCCCCCCCCCCCCCCCACGGGACGTTGGAAAAGGGTAGGGGTTTAAACCAACATTATTTATGTAACCAGTCACATGGGTGCCTTGCCGGAAGAGAAAATTAAGATCCGGAAAAATATGCCGGAACAGAAAATAAAAAACCGGCAAAATATGCCAGAACATAAAATTAAAATCCTGCATAATACGCCGGATCCGTATACGCTACGTAATTTTTATCCTGACAGTTGCATTTTTAACGAAAAATGGTGAAATTTCTACAGTAAAAAATGAATTTTCGAACTAAAAATAAATTTTTGGTCAAGAAAGAAATAAAAATTCCATCAAATTGTCGATTGGGAACTGGCCGGGCCTTAGCCAGCACAACCCAGCTGAACTTCTTATGATTGGCTGGTATATGAAAAGTTACATTTCAAGTGCCATATTCTCAGTTTAACATTTGCAACGACATTATCGGATTGCGCAACAACGAAGAAAGTAATAGTGCATGCATCATCTCAGTAGATATGCATATCTACTGAGCAGTAACATACCTACGCCCTACGCTTTTAAATGTATGAGTGTATTTCATAAAAGCACAGTATCTGCGACGTTATTATCTTTCACACATACATTGTAGAGCCTTTAGTTTGAGGTAGGCCAGTGCTATTTTGCCATTGTTCCATCCCGGTTGTAATGATAAAATAACGTCAAGAAACACACCTCGCCCGCCTTGTTCTCGGCCCATTGTTGCAACGCCGATTAAAACTTTTTTTCCAGATTTATGACCCTACACGGGTTTATTTCGAGCTTAAGCTCTCGACACATTTTTGTCATAATCCTTAAATAAGGTAATTTTAATTGATGCGAAACAAGACGAATATTAATCAAAATATATAGCAAAAGATGTAAGGAAATTTAATAGCATCAAAGAAAAAATTTGGGGTTCACTAAAGTTGCAGCTTCAAATGTGCTTGAAGTTCTGAACGCTCAAATGAACGAAATTTTTTACTGATGACATTGTAAACCAGAAAAAGTGCTAAAATGTTTGTTCATTTATATTGGAAATAATTTATTATTGAAACAGAATTATTAAGCATATTTTAAATTTCAGTTGGAACAATACTTATGGGTAGAATAGAAATGACGAAAAATATTTCGTTCATTTGAACGTTCGGAACTTCAGGTACATCAGCTTCAATAAAAGTTGACATCTTTTAGATTTTAGAACTTGAGCTCCAATCAGGGTGGCGATTCGGCGGACGATTTCCAATTTCCGGGCATTTCCCGGTTTTTCCAGGGCAAAATTTTCAATTTTCCAGGTCAAAAAGAACAATTTAAAATGGAATAGTTAAACTTTTCGTTGAAAAAATTAATTTCCAAATAAAAAAAGGATTTTCAAGAAAATAGTTCAATTTTCAACCTAACTGATGGATTTTCAACTAAAATGATGAATCTTCAACTAGAATTTGAATTTTAAACCAAACAGATGAGTTTTCAACTAAAACAATGAATCTCTAACTGAAATAGTTGAGTTTTCAACAACAAAACATGAATTTTTACTAAACAAGATAAATTGTCAATCAAAACTTAAATAATTAAATTTTAAGTTCACAAAATTAATGGTCAACCAAACAGATTAATTATCAACTAAAACTATGGAATATTCAATTGGAATAAGTTAAATTTTTAGTTAAAAAAAATTACTTTCCACAAAAAAACCTAAATTTAAACAAGAAAAAGACTAACTTTTAAAAAAATACTTACATTTTTAATCAAAGTGATGAATTTTCAACTAAAATTGCAAATCTTTAACTGAAATAGTTGAATTTTCAACTAAAATGATGAATCTTTAACTAGAATAGTTGAATTTTTGACCAGAGAGATGAGTTTTTAACCAAGAAGATTAATTTCTACCAAAAAAGCTGAATTTTCAACTAAAGAAGATAATTTTTCAAAGAAAAATTGATTAATTAAATTTTTAGTCAAAAAATGAATGTTCAGCCAAAGAGATAAATTTTTAACTATAATTATGGAATATTCCACTGGAATAATAGTTACATTTTCAGTTCAAACAAATAATAATTTTCAACCAAAAAAGAAACAAATTTTCAACAAAATAGTTAAATTTTCGACAAAAAAATTCCTTTTCATCTAAAGAAAAAAAAAGTTTTCAATCAAATCGCTCATATTTCAACCAAAGAAATGAATTTTTAATTAAAATGATGAATCTTCAACCAAAAAAATTAATCTTTAACAAAAGTGTTTTACTTTCAATCAAGTAATTTTATTTCCAACCTGAAAGATGCATTTTCAACTAAAATGATAAATATTTAACTGGAATAATTGAATTTTTAACCGAAAAGAAGAATTTCTAGATATGAAGATTAACTTGCAAAGAAAAAGATAATTTTCTACCCAAAAAATCAATTTTTAACAAAATATGTGAATTTTCAAAGAAATAGCTGCATTGTCAATTTAAAAAAAAAATGTCATCCAAATTGTTGAATTTTGAACAAGAAAAGATCAATTTGCAACCAAAAATGGACATTCAAATTTTCAGTTGAAGGGATTAACTTTCAACCAAACTAATGAATTTTAGACTAAAATAATGAATCTTCAAATGGAATAGTTGAATTTTATATATCAAAATGATGAATTTTCAACCATAAAAATTAATTTTCCATAAAAAAGGCGAATTTTTCACAAAGTATATAAATTTTCAAACAACTAGTTTAATTTCTAAATAAAAAATATCAATTTTCAACCAAACAGTTGAATTTTCATCCAAAAAGGTACATTTTCAACCAAAAATAGAATGGTTTAAAAAATTTATTTTCAACAAAGTAGTTACATTTTCAACCAGAGATGAATTTTAAATTAAAATGATAAATCTTCAACCAAAAAAATAGTTTTTAACACAAGAGATTAACTTTTAACCAAGCAGTTGATAGTAGCAATATTTCTTCTTTGAAATGCTACTTCTACTCTGAAAAATACTTAAAGTAATTTCTTTATCTAAACTTTGGAAGAAAAAACATTCAAATTGTGACAAATTCTGACTTGGAACAGGGATTCTTTTAAATTCCTTTTTGTAAATCCGAATTATAATTCTTTTAACAAATTCCCTTTCCATGTAAAAAATTCCCTGTTCCAAGTGAAATTGTATGTCTTTACGGAAACGCCCTGTCCTAAAATAAAAACGATAACGATTTTCTAAAATTCCCTATTTCAAGTCAGGATAATTAATAAGGAGTAAGCGAATAAAACGTGATGAATCCATTTTTTGAAAAAATTGAGAAAATGATTGTGTCTGTATGTTTGAAAAATCATCAATTCGATTATATTAAACTTAAGTCAGCGAAAAAAATCTCACAGAGCAAAAAATTGCAAAAAGTTTTTCTTATAATGGAAAATAATAAAAACTCAATAATAAATTATGATTTAATTAGAGTAAACTGGGATAAATGAAAAATCTGACATAGTGAAAACAAAAAAATACAAAAAAATACGAAAATCCAACTATTTTTGGTTGAAAAGTCTACTATTATATATTTGATTCCGACTTCATCTCGGTTGATAAAAAATGCTAATATTTGGATGAAAATTTAATTATATTGATGAAAATATAACTATTTTGTTAAAAAGTCATTTCTTTTTAAATTCAACTACTTGCATAGATGAAAGAAAAACAACAATGTCAAAAATTAATTTTTTGTTAGTTAAAGATTCATCTCTTTGGTTGAATATTTAACTATTCCATTTTTAGAAAATGAATTTTCTTGGTTAAAAATGATCTTTTGGGTTGAACGTTGAACTCTTTTGTTAAAAATTAATTTTTTGATGTTGAAGATTCCACATTTTATTTGAAAATTCATATTTCTGGGTCGAAAGTTCAACTATTTGGTTGAAAATTTATCTTTTGGGCTTTAAAATTCAACAATTTTGTTGAAAATTAGTCTTTTTCAGTAAAATATTTCTTTTAGTGAAAAATTCATCTATTAAGTTGAAACTTCATCTTTTTTTTCGTCAAAAATTCAACTCCTTGCTTGAAAGTTGAACTACTTTGTTAAAAATTCATTTTTTCGTCTAAAAATTTAGTTATTCCATTTTTCGTTGGAAATTTATCCTTTGTAAGTTGAAAGATCAACTATTTGGTCAAAAATTCATCTTTCTAAATTGAAAATTCATATGTTTCTTTGAGGATTCAACAATTTTGTAGCAAATTATTCTTTTTGGGTTATTTTCGGGTTGAAAATTCAACAATTTTGTTGAAAATTCGTCTTTTTTGGTGGAATATTTTTGATCCAGGATTCAAATATTTTGTTGAAAATATAACTATTCCATTTTTTGTTGGAAATTTATCCTTTAAAAGTTGAAAAATCAACTATTTGGTAGAAAATGCATGAAGTTTGTGGAACATTCGTCTTTTTGGTTGAGGATTCAACTATTTGATTAAATATTTGTCTTTTTTAGTCAAATTCAACTGGTCGAAAAGTTGATTTTTTTTACAATTAATTTTTTGAACTGAAAATTTAACGATTCCATTTTGGGTTGATAGAATACATTTTTTAGTTGAAAATTCAACTATTTGGTTTAAAAGTCACTTTCTTGATTGAAAATTCATATGTTTCTTTGAGGATTCAACTATTTTGTTAACAAATGTTTTTTTGTTAAATTCAACTGATTGAAAATTCGTCTTTTGGTAGAAAATTCATCTTTTATGGTAGAAAAGTCCTCTTGGTTCAAAATTCAAATGTTTTGCAGGTTTTTGTCTTATATTCTAAGGGGCAGTGTTAACCAAAAGGGCAATAAAAAAATAAAAAATAGTGAATAGTACATATTAAATCAATATTTATTAGGTAAAATGTATATTTATATAGGTATATATAAATATATATTAAGTATTTATATAAGTATCTACATTTAGAAAGAGAGATTAATTATAAAATGAATCATTACGAAAAGTATTTTCAAAACATCTCTCTCATGTATCTCCATTTAGAAAGAGAGATTAATTATAAAATGAATCATTACTTGAAAATTCATCTGTTTTCGTTAAAAATGCAACTGTTGCATTTTTGTTGAAAATTAATCTGTTTTGGCTGAGGATTCAAATATTTGATCTTTTTGGATTGAAAATTCATCTATTTTGTTGAAAATGCAATATATTTTGATTTGAAATCACTTATGATATATGATATGTTCAATATGGTATCTACATTAATTTTATTTAAAAGAATTTATTCCCCTACTTTCGTGAACAATCACCCAATTTCCCCTGTTTTGAGATAATTTTGGGCTGTTACTTTTCGGGAGGGGGGGGGGGACAAAACTACGGTCGTCCACTAGGAATGACAGGGGATCAAATATGGCCCAAAATTGGTATTTACTTTAACTGGTCGATTTACAGTTATCGACCGATGACTCAAGACGAAAAAATGTTTCCATATAAACGCGCCTTTATGTTTACAAGTTTGATACTTAAGCCGCAAATAATATTTATCAAGTCATTATAATTATCTATTCTAAATGCGATAATGTTTTGTACTTTAATTCTCTTCATTAAATTATGTCCGTCAGAGTTCTATTACATGTGTGCTTTAACGTAAAACTTGTGTTATTAACTAGATAAAATGTCGAAGTCCACAGAGGGAAAAACAGGTTATTTGGAAAAAGTCTCTCCGAAAATTGGGTTCCTTTGGAGTTCCAACTGGTGACTCCTTTGGAACAAATTCATCATTTTGGATTCCTTTCCAGCAAGAGGGGTTCCTTTTCGTTGCAGTTTCTCAGGAACTAAAAATTGGTTCTAATATAAACCCCAGTTTTGTGTGTGATTTTAAATCACTATTTTACAGACTAATGTCCTTGAATAAAGTGGTACTGTAAAAGAAAAAATTTTCTAGCTTAAGCTAAAGAGTGACTAAAAGTGACTTCTGTTCGCACAAAAGAGGGATCTAATGTCCTCTTTCAAGATTAAACAATTTTATCAGGTGTTGGCTTTATTACCTCTTCATTAGCTACGGGATTACTTTCCAATAAAAAGTGACAAAAGGATGTGTTTGAACACCTCAGCGCGGTTAATTTATTATCAACACGTGCCTCCAAGTTTCCTTTTCAGCAATGCGACAAAGATTAACCCGGCATACAAAGCACAAGTTCAATTTCACAGGGGAAAAACACAAAGACACGAAGTCCCCGTGTGCATAAATACCAGCATAATTTATCTAACCTGTAGTTACTGACCCTAACATCCTATGCTGTTATTCCTGATCATGTTCCAGTATCAATAGAACGACACCTGCAAACTGTATGCGTCCCGTAATTAACTCCATTTACATTTAGAGCTCGGATTGTGCGACTTTTTAAACATTTACCCGAGTCGAAATATACACGGAAAAAATTTATCCGTAAAAAAGTCACGAACTAGTAGCTAGGTCTCGGATATGAGAAAAATTCATCGGATATTTATGTATTTTCGTAAATAACCTGCGAACTTTGAGAAAGATTGACGAACTCGATGTGAAAATTCTAAAACGGTTCATCACTTTTTTTTACGTGAATAATTACAAAAATATTACGAGTGATTGGGAAAAGATTCTCAGAGCACTCACGAGCTTGCCCGACAAATCTGGGAACTCGAAACTAAGTTCGCCTGTACGTGGCCCACACACACACTCGCCCAAACGCGCGGTGCGTGTGTGTGCTCGTATGTGTGCCTCGAGCTCGTCGGATGAGTGGCTAGAAATTTTATAATACCAATTTTGTTTGGCCTTGATGGCTGCGCGTGTTTACGCACTCCTGGTTTATGTTTAGAAACTTGTGAGTCAGCAGTCTTTGAGGGTTCGAATCTTCTGAGTTGCGAATTTATAAATTAATATAAAATTAAATCACACAAATAAAATTTTTTCTCTTTTTATTTCAGTCTGAAATTTTCAGGAACTGTTCGTAGGAAATTCGAACTGTTCGTAAGAAACTTCGAAATTTATCCATATATTTCTCATAGAAATAAGGATTTAATGTTTCATTTTTTTATCTCGTATCCGAGACCTAGCTACAAATTCGTGACTTCTTCACAGATAAATTTTTTCCCTGTAGGTTCTCTGTTGGTGCTTGATAAATCTTAGTTTGGTTCTCTAGAGAACCATAATCCCTTTTTTTTAGAATATCTGTTTTTCCGGTTTCAAAAAATTTCCCCCTTTTCTCGATTTTTCGTTTAAATTTTTGTTTTATTAAAAAATTCTAAGACTTGGTTGACCATTTAATTATATATGGTCAAAAATTCAACAACTTGGTTGAAGGTTGAACTACTTTGTTAAAAATTTATCTTTTTGGTTGAAGATTCATCTCTTTGGTTGAAAATTTAACTATTTCGCTAAAAACTAATTTCTTTTTTGATTGAAAATAACCTTTTTATAAACTGAAAATTTAACTACACTCAAAAAAATGTCTGGTTAAATCAAGCAGAATTCTGGTTAAATATGCCCTTACTATTTTTTCTGGTTAGACTAACCAGAAAAAATAGTAAGGGCACATTTAACAAGACATTTTTTAAAAAAAACCAGACATTTTTTTGAGTGTATTACATTTCTAGTTAAAAATTTAGCTTTTTTAGTTAAAAATTTAACTATTTGGTTTAAAATTTATCTTTTTTAGTTGAAAATCTATGTATTTGGTTGAAAAGTCGTGTTTTTCGGTATAAATTTAATCTTTTTAGTTAAAAATTCATCTCTTTGGTTCCAAATTTAACTATGTTACTGAAAATTCGTATTTTTTTATTGCATTTCTTTGTTTGTAATTTTATTTGAAATCTTTTTTGGTTGAAATATCATCAATTAAACGTTTTGTTGAGAATTCATATTTTTTATTTGAATAAGATGAATTTTCAATCAAACAATTGCATTTCTTACCAAAAAAGACATGAATTTTTAAACAAAAAGTCGTCTTTTCCACAAAAAAGTTGAACTTTTAACAAAAAAGTTATTTGTCAACTATATAGTTTAATTTTCTACCAAATTGTTGAATTCTACCAAAGAATATAAATTTTCAGTAAAATAGTTGATTCCTCAACAATAAACATGAATTTTCAACCATACAGTTGAATTTAAAATAGAAATGAAAAATTTTCAACTAAAAATATACATTTTCAACCAAAAATGAAATAGTTATATTTTCAGTTAAAAAGTTGGTTAAATTTTCAACTTTAAAGTATAAATTTTGAACTAAAACGATGAATGTTCACAAAAAATTGATTTTTATCAAAGTAGTTTAACTTTAATTCAAGTAGTTGAATTTTCAAACAAAAAAGATGAATTTTTAACGAAAAGTGTAATTCAGGATATTCTAACCAAAAAAGATTTTAATTTAAATGAAAGCCAATTCAATGGAATCAAAAAATGCGAATTTTCAACAAAATAGTTAAATTTTGAACAAAGGAGATGAATTATCAACTAAAAGAGATACATTTTTAACCAATTAGATGAATTTTTATCTAAAAAATATCAACTTTCCACTATAAATGTAATTGCTGAATTCTTAGTTCAAAAGAAGGTTATTTTCAACCAAAAAAAGAAAGAATTTTCAACGAAATAATTAAATTTTTAACCAAAGAGATGAATCTTCAACCGAAAAGATACATTTTTAAAAAGTAGTTCAATCTTCAACCAAGTTGTTGAATTTTTGACTAAAAAAATATGTGTTTTTAAAAAAATAGTTGTTTTTTCAACAGAATAATTAAATTTTCAACTAAATGCTAGACTTTTTAAATAAAACAAAAATTTAAACGAAAAATCGGATTATGGGAAAAGTTATTTGTATCATTCATAAACTTGGAGAATGAACATACAATTTCATTATTTTGTTAAAAATTCAATGATTTTGTTAAAACGAAAAAGATTCTTGGTTTGTAATTTACACTTTCTTGGTTAAAAATGCAAAATATTTTGTTGAAAATTCATATTTTTTCGTCGAACACTAAACGTTATTATACTAAACTATTTTGTTAGAAATTCAACTATTTGGTTGAAAATTATCTACTTTTGCTGTAAATTTGTATTTTTTGATAGAAAATTATTATTGTTAATACAATATGATTATTATTATATTATATATTATAATTATTATAATAATATTAATATAATAATAATATAATGTAATAATATACTATTGTTGATAAGATTCTTTACTTCTCGACATCCTCGTTTAGTTCTCTTAGGTGCTATTTAGTACTCTTCTGGTCCTCTTTGGTCTCTTTTCAATTTTCGTAGGATTGTCTAAGACTCTAAGTCCTCATTTAGGTCTCTTAGGTCCTACTGAGTCTTCTTTTAATCCTCTTTTAGTCTCATTGAATTTTGGTGAAACTTTTTAAGTCCTCATTTAAACCTCTATTTTCTCTCTGGATTAGTTTCAGAATGTAAAATTATTAATGACAATTAATAGTATTAATTACTCACTTTTTTTTAATATTTAATAATGGCACGGAGATTGATTATCTACTTTCTAACAAATTATATAAAAATAGTGAATACTAGTAGTTCTCTAATTTTATATTAATTATAATACAATTTTAATGTGCAATGATATTAATGAAACTACAATCTAGATACGAGGGGGAAACAACTCCTAAAAATGCGGTCCAGTGAGGTGGATTACTTCGGATTACCCTGGATTACCTCTATTTACAAAATTAGTCTGGATGACCTAAGATTACTCCGGATTACATAGGATTACTCTGGATTACATAAAATTATGGTGGATTACTCCGCATAAACTAGACTTACGCAAAATTTTTAACTAAAATGTTTTTTTTTTAAATTGTTAAATTTTCAACAAAATAGTGAATTTTTTAACCAAGAACATTAAATTTCTATCGAAAAAGATGAATGTTAAAAAAAAATACATAAATTTCCAACTGAAAAAGATACATTTTCAGACAAACAGATGAATCTTCTTATAAAAAATATCAATGTTTCGCCAAAAATGAAATAGTTAAATTTTCAGTTAAAAAATAAATATTTACCTAAAAAACAATGATTCTTCAATAAAATAATTAAATTTTCAAACAAAGTGATGAATTTTCAACTAAAATGAAGAATCTTCAAACAAAATATTGACTTTTTAACAATACTGTGGAATTTTCTACAAAGTAGATTAATTTTTACCCAAAAGAGAAGAATTCTCAACAAAAAATGTAATGCATAATTGATATTTCAGTCCAAACAAATTTTATTTTGAAATAAAAATCCAGTTGGAGTCAACCAAAAAGACGAATTTTCAACAAAACCTTTAAGCTTTTCAAACAAAAAGGATACTTTTCAACAAAATTTTTTTTTTTTTTTTTTTTTTTGAAGTTATTTGTCAACCAATCCTTGAATTTTCTAACAAACTAGTTGAGTTTTTAACCCAAAAAGAAGATTTTTTAGCAAAAATGTTGAACTTTTAACAACAAAAAAGGACTTTTTCATAAAATTGTTAAATTTTCTTCAAACAGTATATGTTTTAACCAAATAATTGAATTTTCAACCAAAAATATATATTTTCAACCGAGAAGATTAATTTTCTAGAAAAAAAGACGAATTTAAAAATTATACATGAATATTTAACCAAGCAGTTGAATTTTTAACTGAAAAGATAACTTTTCATCCAAACAGTTGAATTTTTAGCTGAAAAATATAAATTTTCTATCAAAATGAAGCACTTACATTTTCATTGTAAAAAAAATGTTTACAAAAATATCGAATATTCAGCAAAATAGTCCAATTTTTAATCAAGGAGATGAATTTTCAACTAAAATAAAGAATCTTCGACTGGAATAGTTAAATCTACATTTTAAAACTAAAATTTCAACCAAAAAACAATGAATTTTTAGCAAAATATTTAAATTGTTAACAATCAGTTCGAATATTAAGCAAGTAGTTGAATTTTTTACAAAAAAGATTAATTTTCTACCAAAAACGACAAATTTTTAACGAAATAGATGAATTTTCAACCCACTAGTTGAATTTTCAACTGAAAAAGATAAACTTACAATCAAAAATGTATAAGTTAAATTTTCAGTTAAAAAAGTTAATTTTCAACCAATAAAACCGAATTTTCAACAACATAGTTAAATTTTCAACCAAATTATTTTCAACTGAAATCAAGAATCTTAAACGAGAAAAATGAATTTTTAACAAAGTAGTTCAACTTTCAACCAAGTAGTTAAATTTTCAACTAAAGAAGATAAATTTTCATCCAAATAACAGTTGAATTCTTAACTAAAGAAGATAAATTTTCAACCAAAAATGGAATACTTAAAATTTCAATAAAAAAATAGAATATTCAACAAAATAGTCAAATTTGTAATCAAGGAATGAATTTCCAACTAAAATGAAGAATCTTCAACTGGAATATTCAAATTTTCAATTGAACAAAAAATTGCAATAAAAAAAAAAGGATTATCAACGATATGGTTAAATTTTCAGGCAAATAAATAAATTATTCGATCAAATTAGTTAAATTTTCAATCCAAAAAGACGAATTTTCAACAGAACAATTGAATTTTCAAATAGAAAATGACTTTTGAACAAAATTGTTAAATTTCCTACAAATTAGATTAATTTTTCACCATAAAGTTGAATTTTCAACCAAAATCGTGAATTTTCAACGAGGAAGATTAATTTTCTTCTGAAAAAGGCGAATTTTTATCAAAATACATGAATTTCAACTAAAAAAGATATAGATCACAAGTTAATTGCTTGGATTACTTAAATTAATGCCAATTATCTGGATTACAGGTGGATTACTCTTGATTACACCGGATTACTCCGAGCTATCTGTATTACAAGTTGATTAATCTGACTTTCAAGTGGATTACTCCAGATACAAGTGCGTTACGCGTATTACCGTGGATTACCAGTTCGAATAACCGAGCGGTCCAGCGGATCACTAGAGTGGTTTCCCCCTCGTCCAGATATTAAAGTGCTAATATTTTTATTCAAGCTCTTTTTCGTTGATGGGTAATCCAATGTACACACAATTATTTACATTCATGTATATACAAAGTGACGTAAGATTTTGAATTGGAAAAGCGATTGCACTTTCAACGACTTCACATTGTTGTAAAAATGGCAAACTATATTATATTGAAAATAGTCTCCTTGAGCTTGAAAAACGTTGCGACAAATAAGTTCGCTCTGTAAAATTGCTAAATATAAATTTTCACGTTGGCAATTCTGAATCTCGCAATTACAATTGTGAATTTTGACAAAACAGTGAATGATACCCAATTTATATTTATTATTATTATTAATATATTGCACAGTAGATGAAAACGTTTGGGCCAAGTGTTTAATTAATAAACAGTTGCACTGCTAGCTTGTTTGTCGTGCCAGCCATTTAATTAGTTAATGTTACTACTTCAATTATTATTGAAATAAACTGATTTGTGACATGAAATAATTGAATGGCTGTCATTAATAATGAAACTAGCAGTACAGTTGGTTACTAAATAAATAGTTTGCCCAATAACCTATTTTTTAGTTGAAAATTAGCTAATGAAGCTAACATTTGTAATTTCAGAAATGAGACATGATCAACAAATTTCTTTCGACTCGAGCCGAGCTATTATATCAAATCTTGAAGCTACACAGGATTTAAATGATACCATTGATTGAACCAAATACTTGCAGCCAATTTGAGTTTATTTTTTGTGTTTTACTAATTCATTTACTATGTGTTCTTATAGTGTCCAAAACTATACATTTCAAAAAATATAATGTTTATAATAATATAATTGTATTACTTCGTGTTTAAACAGTACAAAGTGCTGAATGTTTCCGAATATTTCAACATTAAAAACAGTTTAGACAATAATTGTATTATTTTCTTAAAAATATTACAACTTTAATATTTTTAATTTAAAACAAATTTTAAGCGTATTTTTTAAGATAGAAATATTTACAATTGAAATGTTCTTAATAAATAGTCACTTCTCTACATACAGAAATGTCACACCAATTAAACTTCTTACTTAACAAATGTGATTTGTGATTTTCTGGATTATAAGAAATTTCTTATTTTCATAAAATCACATTATAATTTTATGCATCATTTGTTAAGTATGAAGTTTAATTGGTGTGACATTTCTGTACGTAGAGAAGTGACTATATTAAGAAACATTTCAATTGAAAATTTTTCGTCACAGCCTACGAGGCTGTAACGAGGATTTCACCAAGTCCTCTTTTAGTCCTCAAAACATGCAAAAGTTGAAATTTGCGCACATTTTGAGGACTTAAATAGGACTTGGAATACATTGAAATAAATCCTCTTTTGATCCTCCTACGTTCTCGAAAATAGAGAATTTTGAGGATAAAAGGAGGACCTATATTTCGACTCGGGTATTGATTTTTTTTTAAATGCGACTTTCTGAAGAAAAATTCGACTCACGAACATTTTTCCGTTTTTCTCAGAAATTCTATATACTTAATTTCAATCTTAATTCCAATGAAACTTAAAATTTAAATTCAAAACTAGAAGAAATTGTACTATTTTAATTGAGAACAATAAAAATTAAATAATATCTCTTTAAAGCTTCATACTTAGAAATTTTTAAATTAATAGCGTTTGCAATTGAACAATTTCTAATTGCATGAATCCGATTTCAAAATTTTAATTTTTTCAAATTGGAAGTCTTAACAGTTGGACATTTTCAATTCGAAAACGTTTAACATCGATTAATTTCAACTTCAATTCCAGATTTCAAACTCTTTCCCATATTCACCTTTTCCCCTTTTTTAAAAAAATTCATCTTTTTCCCCTGTTTTCAAGAAATTTCCCCTTTCACCTTTTTCTCGTCTTTTCGCTTAAATGCGAATTGAATTAATAGAATCCAAGAAGAAAATTAAACTAACTTTGGTAGAAAGTTCATTTTTTATTGTTTCAAATCCGACTATTTGGTTAAAAATGTAATTATTTTGTTGAAAACTCAACAATTTTGTTAAAAAGTATTATTTTTTGGTCGAAAATTTAACGGTTTTGTTGAACATTCGCCTTTTTGGATAGAAAATTCATCCTTTTGGATTGAAAATTCCTCTTTTATGGTAGAAGTCATCTTTTTTTATTGAAAATTCATCTTTCTTGGCTGAAAATTTAATTACCTAAAAAATTCGCCCTTTTGGCATTAATTATTAATAATTAATAATAAATAATTGAATTTGGTTGTAAATGAAACAGTTTGGTTGAAAACGGTCTACTTGTTGAAAATCCAACTTGTCGGGCTGATAATTCAACTGTCTTCTAAAAAATTCTTTTTTTTTTAGATAAAATCTAAAATGAGATGGATTATAGTGACTAAAGTGACTTTTTCTTGGAAAAATGACTGAAAAGAGTTTTGAAAAAAGTGACCTAAATCATAAAATTTCTTATGTATCAAACTTATGTATAGTCCGAAATCAAAAAGCGAGTCAAAAAATGTGCAATGAAAAAAAATATTTTTGTTTTTTAAGCAAAATTTCTAACTTTCTAACCTAATATTTTTAAAGTATTAAAAATTAACTTTAATGTTTATATAAAATGTTATTCTTTAGTATATAAAGTTATGAAAATCCATATTTATTTATCGCATGCTTCACAGTCTTCTGGGTTTTCCACTTAAATCTGAACTGAATTAATAGAATATAATAAGAAAATTTAACTATCTTTGGTTAAGAATTCATCTTTTTTGGTTCAAAATGTTATTATTTGGTTGAAAATTGAATAATTTTGTTGAAAAGTTTTTGGTTAAAAATTTAACTGATATGTTGAAGAGTCGTCCTTTTTGGCTTGAAAATTAGATTGCAGTTTTTTTTTCTTTCTTGAGTAGCAAATTTTTGTTTTGTTGAAGATTTATCTTTTTGGTTTCAAAATTCATCTCTATCTGTAGAAATTTCACCTTTCCTTGTTAAAAATGTAACTGTCTGGTTAAAAATTAATCTGTTTTTGTTGAAAATTCAACTGTTTTGTACAAACTTCATACTTTTGTCTCGAAAATTCAACAATTTGGTAGAAAATTTAACTATTTGAAAATTCATCTTTTTAGGTGGAAAATTCAACAGCCTGGTTAAAATTAGAACTACTTTCTTAACTATTTTGTTAAAAATTCAACTGATTGGTTGAAAATGAACTTTTTTGTTGAAAATTCACTATCTCGGGTTTAAAATTTAACTGTTTTGTAGAAAATTCGTCTTTTTGGCTTGAAAATTCAAGAATTTGGTAGAAAATTCAACTATTTTGTACAAAATGAAACTATTTTGTAGAAAATTCGTTATTTTTTAGTGAAAATTAAGTCTCTCAAATGAAAATTTAATTACTCCATTGATATTTTTTAGTTTCATATATGTTCACCTATTTAGTTCTGATTTTTAGGAATGAAAAAAAAACACAAACTAAAAATTAATCAAATAAAATTTGGACTAACATCACATATACTGTTTAAACTACTTAATTATAAAATTATTTAATTTGATGAAAATTTGTCTTTTTTGGTAAAAAATTGAACTATTCGGTTAAATATTTATGTATTTTGCTGAAAATTCGTCTTTCTGCTATAAAATCAATCCTCTTGGTTGAAAATTCAACTATTTGTTTAAAAATTTATGTATTTAGTTTTGAATTAATATTATTTTACTTTTAATTCTCCAGTATGTTGTGATCCGTTGAGACGGAGGGACATTTTATTTTAGCCACTTATCGAAGAAGTTCAAAAATATTTTTTTACGGAAAATTAAAGAAATAGTGTCATTAGCGGATAATTATGAGAAAATAGTGTCTTTAGTGTAATTTTTTTTCGAAATCGTAGCAAAATAGTGTCATCGCTCAAAAACAGTGTCAATAGTGTGATGAGTTCGAGGCCTGCCCTTTGATATCACTTAGGCTCTAAACTGGCACACCTATAAGTTAAGTCTTTAATGATTCGTGAAATTGTACCAATCAAGACAATGAGATGTATACGTCTTATATTTCTTTCAATGCATACTAGAGCTTATTTTTTGTCTCAGAAAGCATAAAACGCTGACTTAAACAGTTACATAAGATCGACGACATTTTCACAGTTAGCAGCTATTTCCAGAAGCCCCTGCTGTCCCTGTTTAGACATGCTTTCGATTTTTTTTATTACTTTGTTATGTACACTTTAAGCAAATCACTGGAAGCGGCAGCCAGAATTCAGAAATAGCATGCACCCCGTAGACAAGTCAACGTCAACACAGCTCCGGTTAATGGGGTCCTTGCACCCTGTTTTATAGATTTCTATGAGCACTCCTAGCTTCGTTCCTCGAAAGCATTGCATTTTTCCACGAATTTACTCAGAGTTTGCAATTACCGTAAAAAGAAATAACTGAAGTCCGCAACGTTTATAAACGAAAATTGAAAATTTGATAATTCCATTTTAGAATGAAAATTTAGCAATTCCATTTTTTGCAGAAAATTTACCTTTTTTGGTTGAACATTTATCTTTTTTGGTTGAAAATTCATGTATTTTGTTGAAAAATTGACTTTCTTGGTAGAAAGTTAATCTTTTTGTTGAAAATTGAACTATTTGGTTGAAAATGTATGTATTATGCTAAAAAATCGACTTTTTTGGTGGAAAATTTATTTTTTTTGGCAGAAAATCAATTTTTTAGTTTAAAATACAACGGTCTGGTTGAAAATTAATCTTTTTTAGTTGAGGAATAACGTATTTTGTTGAAAATTCGTATTTTTAATTAAATTCTAATTTTTCTTCCGTTTTTGCTTCCTCCTAGAGGAAGCTTTGTAATGGTAACATTTTCGAAAATTTTCAAATTCATTTAATTAAACCTTCCTTAATTTAAAAATGTCTGATACAATGTTCTAAGCAATTGTACGGCTGTGTGTGTGTGTGTGTGCGGATGTGTGTGTGTGTGTGTGTGTGGATGTCACGCTTTTTTGTGAACACGATAACCTGAAAACGGTTGCAGGTAAATTGATGAAATTTGGAGGACTTATTTTCCTCACTAATGTCTTGAAACTGACCAAAGGATTTCTAAAAATATTTATTGAATTTTTTTTAGAACTCAATAATATTTTTAAAATCGGTTTTTTATAGTAAAACTTTTTTCATTAGCATAATTCAAAGTTGATGCAAGAATATGAAAGATTCCTTGGTTCAAGACGAATCGATTGACCTATAATATTAATACATTTTATTAAAGAGTAAGGAAGTTATGGTAATTTATATATTTTGAAAATCGGTTTTTTATAGTAAAACTATTTTCGTTAGCATAATTCAAAGTTGATGCAAGAACAGAAAAGATGTGTTGATTCGAGTCGAATCGATTGACCTATAATATTAATAAATTTTATTGAAGAGTAAGGAAGATATGGTAATGCATAATATTTGAAAATACGGTTTTTTATAGTAAAACTTTTTTCTTCAACATAATTCAAAGTTGATGCAAGAATATAAAAGATTCCTTGGTTCGAAACGAATCGATTGACCTATAATATTAATACATTTTATCAAAGAGTGGGAAGTATGGTAGTAGTAGTAGTAGTATACCATTAAGCCATTTCCCTTTCAGGTTAGGCGTGACACTACCCGATTCGGGTAGTGTTTCTAGGTGGATAGTTTCTTGTAGTAAATAACTACAAGTGTGGGCTCACGACACCCACGATGGTAATTTATATATTTTGAAAATCAGTTTTTTATAGTAAAACTTTTTTCGTTAGCATAATTCAAAGTTGATGCAAGAACAGAAAAAATGTGTTGATTCGAGTCGAATCGATTGACCTATAATATTAATAAATTTTATTGAAGAGTAAGGAAGCTATGGTAATGCATAATATTTGAAAATACAGTTTTTTATAGTAAAACTTTTTTCTTTAACATAATTCAAAGTTGATACAAGAATATAAAAGATTCCTTGATTTAAAACGAATCGATTGACCTATAATATTAATACATTTCATTGAAGAGTAAGGAAGTTATGGTCATTTATATTATATTAAAAATCGATTTTTATAGAAATAATTTTTTCATTCTCATAATTTAAAGTTGATGCTAGAATAGAAAAATTGTGTTGATTCAAGACGAATCGATTGATCTATAATATTAATACACTTTATTGAAGATTAAGAAAGTTATGCTCATTTATAATATTTGAATCATCTGTTTTAAACAGAAAAACTTTTTTCATCGACATAATTCAAAGTTGACGCATGAATAGAAAAGACTTTTTGATCATAAATTTTCAAACAGAATAATTCTGATAATTTTTGTAAAAAAATCATAAAGCTGGGAAAGGGATAGGGTGCGACAAAACTTTTTCCTTCTCGTTTCCAACTCGAAAAATTATCATTTCGAACACAAAATTTGATTTGATTAATTTTCTTTGTATTTAAAAATTGTTTTGTATTATTTTGTAATTTTATATTTTTTGTAAATTTCTATTTTTAAATTGTTAGTTTTTTCTTTTCCAGTATTCTAGTATTTTGCTGTATATTCGTATATTTTGGTTAAATTAAACGGTGTACCATTTAAAATCAATTTCTTGACTGAAAATTCAACTACTTGGTTGAAAATTGAACAGTTTGTTTGAAAATGACCTTTTTATTGAAAGTTCCAATGTTTTGTAGAAAATTTGTCTTTTTGGCTTGAAAAATCAACTGTGTTGTCGAAAATAAATTATTTAAAATTTAACATTCTACTTTTTGCTATAAAATTAATCCTCTTGGTAGAAAACTGAACTATTTGGTTGAAATTTCATGTATTTTGTTAAAAGTTCGACTTTTCTTATATAAAACTAATCCTCTTCGTTAAAAATGCTACAGTTTGTTTGAAAATTAATCTGCTTTTTTGAGGATTCCAAAATGTTGTTAAAAATTTGTATTTTTTGGTTAAATTCAACTTTTCCTGATTGAAACTTAAAATCTATTTTGGTTGAAATATCAACTATTATATTTTTTGGTTTGAAATTAATTTTTTTAACTGAAAATTCAACTATTTGATTGATAATTAACTTTTTTGTTGAAAATTCAAATGTTTTCTCAAACATTCGTCTTTTTGGCTTGAAAATTCAACAGTTTGGCAGAAAATTCGTTTTTTTTTTAAATTGGAAATTCTTTTTTAAAATGAATATTTAACTTTTGATTCAAAATGAAAATTTAACTTTTGATTCAAAATGAAAATCTTCTCTTGGTTAAAATATCTACTATGTATTGCATTTTTTTTAGAATTCATCTTTTTTGATCAAGGATTCAACTATTTCCTTGAAAATTTGTCTTTTTTGTTCAACTAGGTTTTTTTATGACCCCTAAATAATTTTAGATATTCAATTTTTTATTTAATTAATTATTTATTTAATTTTTGATTAGAATTAGTGTCAATAACTATCAATTTGACTATTTATTTTCAGTGACGATAGATTAAATAATTGAAGTCCGCAACGTTAATAAACGAAAAAACAATTTTTTTTTAAATCACTAAAATCAATTTTTTTCTTATTTGGTTAGAGAGAAAATTATTAAATACATGGCTTTAGACGATTTCCACTCTATTATAATGTTATAATTACTCTTTTAATGAAATTGAATATATTTATTATAAGATACAAATGCTAAACTCTCTCTAAATGTTCGGTTCTTGGATTTTCTTTAACCAATTACTTGTACTCGATGTCAGACAATACCAGAAAAAGTTTTATCTCAATATCCTTATCGGACAACTGCCTTTTATCCACCCACGCATTCTGAAACCTACATACAATTTTTAATGAATTCTAAATTTCATCTAAATGTCCGGTTATTAAGTTTTCTTTCACTAATTATTTGCACTTGATGTCGGACAGTATCAGAAAAAGTTTCAACTCAATATACTTATCGGACAAAAGCGTTTTGTCCACCCACGAACGCTGAAAGCAATAAGACAATTTTCCAAAAATTATAATCCTCATTTAAAAGCCCGATTTTCGGATTTTATTTCACTAATTACTCGATTTCGGACGATACCAGAAAAAAGTTTCAACTCAATAGCCTTATCAGCCTTATCCACCCACGTACTTAGGATAATTTTCTTTTAACGGCCGGTTATTGGATTTTCTTTCACTAATAATTTGTAATCGACGTCGGCCAATAATCAGAAAAAGTTTTTAATCAATATACTTATCGGACAACTGCGTTTTGTCCATTCACGGACTCTAAAAGCTATAGGAAAAATTAAAAAAAAATCAAATTTTCATTCAAAAGAGTTAAAACGTTTTTTGGTATTGTCCGACATCGAGTGCGAGTAATTAGTGAAAGAAAATCAGAGAATCGGGCGTTTAAAAGAAAATCATAATTTTTTGAATATTTTCCTATAGCTTTCAGAGTATGTAGGTGACCGAAACGCAGATGTCCGATAAGGATATTGAGTTAAAACTTTTACTGGTATCATTAAATACAAATAATTAGTCTTCTTGGTCAAAAATTCATTTTGGTGTGAGAATTAAACTATATGGGTAAAAACTAACTTTTTTGTAGAAAATTCGTCTCTTTTTGAAAAAAATGTCATCTTTTTGGGTTAAAAGTACAACTGGTAGAAAATTAATCTTTTTGGCTGAGGATTCACTTATTTTGTTTAAAGTTCTTACTTTTTGGATGAATTTTGAAAGATTTCAAGAGAATTAAATTCTTTTTTTTTAACAATTAATTTTAAAAGAATATTTGAAAATATTTCGAAACAATTGAAAAGATTGTTTAAATTCTCAAAAAAGAATCGGGAAGTAGTGATGGGATATCGAAAAAAAATATCGATATTTTAAATATCGATAAATCGGAAACTAAATATCGAAAAAATCGATATATCGGGTAAAAAATATCGATATTATCGATATTTTCGATATTTTTTATTTTAAATATATAATTAATTATAATGAGTATAAACACATTATTATTAAAGAAAATGTATTGAAGCAACAAAGTGGTTTCATAAAATTTGTGTATTTTGATTCTTCTCTTCCAACCTTCCACAGAAAGTAAGTTTGTAGAAAAACAAAAACATCTTAGAATAACACATAGCGTTGCTATGTGTTGCATTGTAATTTGTTAACTTCTGCAACACAACCTTCGGAATTTGTTGCTTTGGTTTTAAATTCCATAGCTTTGGTTGATTTCTGCGAGTGTTCATTTGCCTAATTAAACAAAATAAATTGGGTTTAATGGTTGTAAGATAATAAATCGAAAGAAATTGTACCCTTGTTTTTTAAAAACAGTAACTATATTTTAAATAAGTCTCCTGCGTTAGGCAGCAGTAGAGATCCTCAAAGGAGAGTTGAGACGCGGAGTACTCAAATTCTGATTGGTGCCGCTGTACCGGAACCGGCTATTCTAAAAATGGCGCAATTTTCAAATAGAGTGTTCATTCACAACAGATTTAATACAAAATAAAGAGAATATCATTGAACTAAACATTTAAAATAAACGAAGTGTAATTAAAAATCACTTTTAGACATATATATTATACACATTTCCACAAATAATATTGGTTAAATAAATACATTTTGTAGGTTGGAAGCAAAGCTTTGGTTCGAAAAGGTTATACATACAAATAAAGTAAACATAAATTGTAGGAAAGGATGAAGATTTAAATGATGAAATTTCATAAATTCATATTCTGAAAATAATTGAAAAATCAGTTTTAAGAAAAATGCATACATTTTTTTTAAGAAACATGAAATAAAGGAAAAAGTAACATGAGTGAAAAGCTATTATTATTTCACACTTAAAAACGATATGGACAAATAAAAAACATATCATTGATATGTCGTGTGCATCGCCATGCTTTTGCTGGAGTACTTTTTATCAATATTTTTTTCTTTGGTCTTAGATTGATTACAAATTCCAATCTGCTCGATTGATATTCTGAATTAACAATTCTCGAAGTTTGGGATCTCGTTGAATTTGTTTCAGGAAAACCCCGTTTTTAGATGAATTATTGCAGTATAAAATATAGCAATTTACCATTTTTGCAAAACAGTTATATCTCACAAAAATATTATCAATATTTTTCTTTGGAAAGTAGGTTATACACAACCTCTTTCACTTCTTCATTGATCACAAAACTCGCATATCACACTTCACACATCATAGCTTCAATATAAATAAACTAAGAGAAATAATTTATAATAAATAATGGGCCTGCATTACGCAGTTTCCATTTTTTAATACTTTTGCTTAAATACGAAAATTTCTCGATGCTCGCTCGCGTGCTGCCACGTATTGCGCTACACGTCATTTTTCAAACTTTTCGCGCCGCAGTGAAATATCAAGTTCCGGTACAGCGGCGAGCATTGGAAGGGGAAACGTGTCTCAACTCTCCCTAGAGGATCTCTAGGCAGCAGTAACTGCGTGGAAGTAATTCCATTGGAATGTAATGACTGTTTTCTTATGAAAAAAGGGTATTGTATATAAGGGGCTGTCCATAAACTACGTTATCAATTTTAGACAACCCCCCCCCCCCTCCCCGAAAAGTAATGTAGCCCAAGAACTGTATAAAAACATAGGACAAAAAGTGATTTTTCACGAAAATAGGGTTTCGTAAGATTTTAAGTCGAAATGTATATTTCATTTTCAGAAAATACATGAATTTTTAATCAAAAATAGAATAGTGAAATTTTCAGATAAAAAATACATGTTTAACAACGCAAAAACAAATTTTTAACAAAAAAGATAAATTTTCAACCAAAAAGATGAATTTTCTAGCAAAAAGATCAATGTTCTAGTAAAAAAACAAATATTTTCAACAAAGTACATCAAATTTCAGCAAAATTGTTGAATTTTAAAACCAAAAGAAAGAATTACCTACAAAAAAGTTGAATTTTCATCCCGAAAATATGATTTTTTAACAAAAAAGTTCATTTTCCACCAAAAAGTCTTTTTTGAAAGAAAATAGTTTAATTTTTAACCAAATAGTTAAATTTAAATAAAAAATATGAATTAAAAAAAAACAGGTAATTTTCAACAGAACCAGATTAATTTAGAACCAAATAGATCCTTTTTTAATCTAAAAGGATGAATCTTCAACCAAGAAGATTAATTTTCGACCAAAAAAGACGAATTTTTATCAAAATACATGAATTTTCAACCAAAAAGATCAATTTTCAACCAAAAATGGAATATTTACATTGTTAGTTAAAAAAATTAATTCTCAATCAAAAAATGCGAATTTTTAACAAAATACATGAATTTTCAACCAGAAAAGGTCAATTGTTAATAAAAAATATCAATTATTAACCAAACATGGAATAGTTGCAATATTAGATAAAAAAAATTTTATTTGACAAAAAAAAAAGAATTCTCAACAAAATAGTTACATTTTCAAGTAAAGAGATGAATTTTCAACTAAAATGATGAATCTTTAGAAAACTGAATTTTCAGCAAAATATTTCAACCCAAAAGATTATTTTTTAACTCTGTTCTGAGACTTATATTATTTAGAAATATTCGCATTATACAGATTAGAAAGTATACAAAGGTAAATAATGAATGAAAAATATGTCTACTTACGATTTCTTGTATTTAGTTTTTGTTTGGGTTTTCACTCACTTTTCAACTAAAAAGCACATTCTGTCAAGTAACATAATAGTGATGGGATATCGATATCGAAATTATGACAAAATATCGATATTGACTTTGATATATCGGTTTCTAAATATCGATATGAAATATCGATATATCGGACTCTGAATATCGATATTTTCGATATTTCGATATCGATATCCCATCACTATCGGGAAGATTTAAACATATTAATTCAAAAATTTCAAAAATAATTTTAGGAAATAATTCGAGTCTGTTTGAACTTAGACAAGTTCTAAATATCATTAAAGCGACTTTATCTTTAAAAAGTGCCTAAAAAGAGAATTGAGAAAGAAAAAGTTAGCCATGAAAATTACACCAAAATCGGCATTAATGAACTCGCTAGATCCTTTTTGAGATAAAGTATAGCTAAAAATATACTTTAAAATATTATAAAAATGTTTGAACTATAAAAAATGTGTGTTTTTTTCTGTATTTTGAATTTGATTATTTTTCTGGTAATCGGGTTACCCGGAAAATCTTAAAATACAAAGTATTAAAAAACATTTACAATTAAAATTTTCTCTTCATCAATAATATTTTTGGGAAAATTTAAAATAATCTTGGTTTTTATTTAGAAAATGTATATATGTATATGTATTAGTGTTCCAGACAAAATTATCTTCTTTAAACGTGGTATAAATGTCAATGCCGCATAAGGGATCTTGGCCCACTTACAAGAAAATATTTTAGGACATTTTTTTTAACTTTGCAGGATTTTAAACAATTAGAAAAAATGAATTATTTCAAAAGATATTTCAAAGTTTTTGAAGTTTTGAAAAGATTCGAAAATAATTTATATCTTGAGAAGATTTCAAAAAATTCCAAATAAAATTTAAAAAGTTTGAAGGTTTCAAAGTAATAAAGAAATTTTCTTAAGATTCCTGGCAAAAATTTGAACTGATTTTTTATTTAAAAAATTAATTTTAAGAAACTATTTAAAAAGATTTTAAAACATTTCAAAAGATTTCCAAAATTGTAAAAAAATAATTTAGGAGATTTTAAGGCCATTTTTTCTTAATTTTGCAGAATTAAAAAAAAACATTTAGGAAAATTCGACTAATTTTAAAAGATATTTCAAAGACTTAGAACTTTTGACACAATTCAAAATTAATTTGAAATTTGAAGAGATATCAAAATATTTCAAACAATATGTACATTTTGAAGATTTTGTAATAACATTTTGAAGCTTTCAAGAATTTTAAAAGGTTAGAAAACGTTTAAAAAGATATCTAAAAATGTCGAAAAAATCTGGACGATTTTAAGGCAATTCGTTTAATCTTGAAAGATTTTTCAAAGTTTTAGGAATAATTCGAGTCAGTGTGAAACATATTTAGCAGTTTTTGAATTTTTGAAGAGATTACAAGTAATTTTAAACTTTGAAAGATTTCCGAAAAATTATCAAATATTTTTTTATTTGTTCCAAACTTCTAAAAGTCTTAAATATCTTTTAAGCTGACTCGAATTTTTCATAAAATTTGATAAAATCCTGTAAAATAAAATAAATTTTATTCAAAATTTTCTACATTCTTTTTCGGCACATCCGAAATCTTTAAAAATCTTTGTGAACTTTATCAAGAATCTTAGGAAAATTATATTTATATAACTTGAAAAAGAAACTGATAATACTTATTTTCTTGTTCTCAGAATCAAATTTTAGCTTGAATTCCAGTGCTAAAAAACTTAAGCAAATAAATATTTATTTCCAAATTTTTATTTTATAATATAAATTATTTTTCTATTCAAGTTGAAAAACTTCGCGACTGATGATGCTAATTTAGGGAAATAATGTAAGGTGAAATAGATTAAGTGTGTAAATAATTATTGTTTTTCCATTTTGAAGACTGAACTAGTAAATATGCTGTGTTGGAGGCTACGTAAAGCGATCCACAATCATGTGACTTTGTTTATATTGACTAATTTTACAATGTTGCCTTTGTCTTATTTCAATAAAGCTGAAAACTTGACACAATCACCTTCTTTTATTGACTTTTCCTGTTTGCCACATTTTTCATTTCAATAACCTTATTTTAATTAAACACAAAAAAAATTAACATATTTTTACTGTGAAATTAGTAGTACTCTTCGACTATCAATTTTAGAATATAAATATTTCAACAAATCGAATTTTTCATTTTCTTCTAATATATAGTAGCTCAGTTTTCTCTAATTCAATTAGTAGAATTTCACTAGTATATAGTGAAATTTCACTAATTTAGATTTATAGAGAGTAAATTAAAAAAATATTACATGATTTAAAGAAATAATTTTATTGGTTTAAAATAATGAGATAAGAAAAATATTTCTTAAAGTTTAGGCAGTACTTTATTTCAATCAAAACATATATTATTTTATATTATATAAATAGTATTGAAAAAATCATTTCTTTAATAATTCAAAGGAGGAAAAAGTCATTATTAAAAAGAAATTTGCTTCTTTTAAAGAAACTTCCACTTTAAATTAAGAAACCGAAGTTAAAGAATCAATTTCCTCAATGAGGAGTAAGCGACCAGAACACGATAAGACCATTCGAGATAATTCCTCAATAACTAGACAAATGCTGTGTTTAAAAACACCAGACTTTAAACGAAAATTCAAATAGGATCTTATAGAGGAAAACCTCCAACTGGTTACCCAATATTATTGAATAATTGAATCTGTTTGGTTAAATGTATGCAGTTTTTTAAAACATATTGAACATTTTAGAACAAAATATACGGATTCTAATTTGTATATTTTGAAGGGTACAACATTTTCAAAGCGCAATTTTAATGGGATCAAATGCACCATTTAGAAGCATGTATTTTTGTGTTTTTCAAGTTTCTCTTATGACAAAGCATATCCACATATGTTCTTAGTTTAAACAATTATTCCAGCAAAACATATTTTTATTTTTTCAACTTTAGCTTCGTCAAGGCTTCAAATGATGATAATTTCCTCATTCTTCCCCAACTCTTCTTTTATAAATTGCTATGGTGCTTCTGTGGTGCATCGTTGCTCGGAAGTAGATATTAAACGACTTCCTTCAAGTCACATCTTTACTGGTTTTTTGAAATAACATTGCATCTTATTCAATCATGATGCAAGTCATGAATAAGATAGTGCATGCTATCTTCTGCCTACTGGCTTTCTGTGCCTTTCAAGTAAGTAACCCAATTTTTTTTTAATTATCATATATCAAACTGAAAAATTCATTTACACATATTTAATATTGAGTATCACCAATTTAAATTCATTATTTACATCTATACATATTCGGAACCATTTATAAATTATGCAACACATTTTGTCCAATTTTTTTCCTTGAAATGTTTGAAGTTTTATGAAATCCTTTGAGATCCTGGAAAATTCATTAAAATACCTTTTTGAGAGCCTTTACAAATCCTTTTAAATTACTGAAACCCTCGAAAATCTGACAAAATCTGGTGAAGTGCTTTGAAATTGCTTAAAAATCCTTTGAAATATTTGGAAATCGTCTGAAATCACTCGGAATCTTTTCAAGTATCTTAGTTTAACCCGATTGAAGGATTTTGCGGGTGGCAGTAATTTCAAAAATTGTGAAGTTTTGTTTTTCTTGATATTTTGTTACAGAATTATGGAAAGAAAAATCAAAATATTAATCTAATTGTACCGATATGAAGTCTTTATAACCTTATTAGAATCTTTTCTGTAAAATTACAAAGATTAACATTATATACTATAATTTTAGATACAAAGATATCCTAAAAGCTTGATTTTTTAAAAATATTAATATATTCAATATATTTGAGAAATACTTTGCCTCTCTATTCGTAAGGCATTAAAAAAGGAATATGGCTCAGATTTGAATATTTCAGAAATATCTAAAATAACACAAATGCATTTTCTGTAAGTTGAAGAAAAAAAAAACGATGAGATTAACTTTTGACTTTTGTGAGTTTAGCGTGGACATCCACTCTTGATTTTCTATAACCAAATAAATATAACAGTGAATGTTAAAATATAATATTTTCGTGCAATTTTATCATTACTTTGTATGTTTACAGATAGTCTTCACAGAAAAAACAGAAGGTAAAAAGTGTTTCAGGTAAAAGTGTTGGGAGTAATCTTGGCATGCACAAACCTGAGGATCGGCAAGGGTAAAATAAAATATCACTAATTTTTCATTTTAACCTTACCGAACTTTTTTTTTTGTATGGTGAGATTTCCCCCAGAATTTTTACCTAAAACGCTTTTTACCTTTTGTTTTTTCTGTGTTCGCAGATAAGTTGTTACCCTACATCCCCTAAGATATTCAAGTTGCAAGTGACGCATCCAATGACGCACTGCTTGCAGTCAGGGAACAAGTATACAAGGATGTTGGGGTCAGTAGACAACAATAATTTTCAATTCCTAAATATTTGTTTCATTTTCAAAGTTTTTAAAAATGTGTTATAGTTTTGTTCTTCTTTCTCATCAGGCTCTAACTGGCCGTCCAAAGCTTAAAGAAATAATGCCTGATGAAGTATTTTTCAAGTGTACGTCAGATGATGGTGCTACACAATGGACCACAAGTTTTCGAACCAAAATGGACAAATGTGAACAGTGTTATAATAATGTCAAAACTACTAAGGAACTTAAGGTACTTTAAAAAATATTATTTATAATCTATTTTCAACACAATATGTCCTCTTTTCTGATCCAGTTTCATATATTTCTTTGCTTAATGGCATACCAAAAAACAGTTACGAAACAAGCACATTAAACGTCACTTAAAAAAGGATTGGTCGTTGTCAGAGTCTTTTGACTCTTTTGTGAATACTGCATTGCCGAAAAAAAATTTAATAAAAATCGCTAAATAATAATGGTTAACTTTTTTTATTCGGGATTATTAATCTCAACCGTATTGAGTTAGAAAATTCTATAATATCATGGAAAATATTTTTAATTCTTGAATATCTTTATCCATATTTCATACTGATGATATTCTAGACTCTAGAGTATGAGAAAAAAATTCCCAAATTTATAGCAATGACGAGCATACAAGAAATATTTAAGAGATCAATAGTGGAGTTTAATTATACAGCAAAGTTTAATGTAAATATAAAAATAGTATATTTCGATACAAGAGGCCAAATGGGCGTTTCGGTCACTGCGAACATGAAGGCGCCTCGGGTTCACGCGCACGGAGAAAAATGGAAGGTCATTTTAGCCATGCAGACGTGCAGACAGACTATATTGCAGGGTCAACTATAGGACACCCCTTGAAGATGGCTAAAGCGACTATCTCTAGAAAGTTAAAACAAGAGGTTCAAATCGATCATCTCACAGTGTCGACTTGGCCATCTAGGGCGGTCGACTCAAGCGTCATAGAGAGTCGAACCGATCATGAGAGATGGCGGAACTGATCATTATAAAGGGTCGAATCGCTCATCATAGAAGGTCGATTTGGTCATATCAGATAGTCGACTTGATCTCCTCGGACAGTCTACCTGGCCTTCTTAAGGGGTCGATTTGATTATCCTACATTATCTATATTTGTTGTCCTTTTCCTACTTATTCCAGTCTCTCTCTTATAAGAGACTGGAAATTATCAAATTAAGTGGAACCTATAAAACCTGAAAATTTATATGAAATACATGAATTTTGAAAGCATTTCTTATACTTTGTGGAGAGTGAGGTGTATGGGGCATAATTTGATATGCAAAAACAGTGCACATTCACAATATATTTTTTGGAGCACGAAAGGCTAAGGACACGGCACGGTGTCACACTGAATTGTAAGATTTCAAACATTGAAGTGAATTCAGAAACCAATATCCCACATCTCGTTACTTTCTGCATCATCAATGAATGCTAACATTTTTTGCACTTTTTCAGTTTGAAACCACATGGTGACCACAAATCGATAGCTGAACGTCCAGTAATGCCTTTATCCTAAATCCCTTGGAAGCATCAAATTTGACGTTGAAAATTCAAAAGAATAAACTTAATTCACTTTCAATTATATTCTTTCTTATGCACTTCACTCTCCACGCATATTCGAAATATCAAAAAGCAGTTTAAACTTGTTAAAAATATGTTTAAGTTCAATAAACAGCAAATGTGACGCTGAACAGCTCAATGACATTCACTCACTCCGAAATTGCTCTGAACCATGGTGCTCCCAATTCTCGTATCCATTCTCACTGCATCCATCGCGTCGACAACTGGATTGGTTAAGGTTGGCGCGCTTATTTGAAATGATTAAATGTGAAAAGCAATTTTAAACATGAAATAATAAGAGTAAAGTTATTAAAAATGATACTTTGCTCACAAGAAGGACTTGTAAAGTAAAATTTCAATTATTTATTAGATTTTTTCCTTAAAAATGAATGATAGATTTCAATTTTCAAAGAAAGGAATATATTTTTCGCCTCAAATATGAGTTTTCAATAATTCGTAATATTCTTATGCACTTTACAGTTATTATTCGTTGTGAACATTTGACTTAAACATTTATTCATTTTAAGTAAACACGCCGACGGTAACTAATCAGGTTGGCCCTCCGCGATGGGCCATTTGCTCTTCCGTGGATGCTCTAAATGGGTGAAAACAAGATGATCGTATTGACCATGCCGAAAGGATACTTCGATTATCCTTGATAGTGAGTCTGATCTTCTGACAACACTCAGATTGGCCATAAAATAAGAGTCTCTCTGACTATGTCGAAAAAATTCTGAAAGGCTCTTTAGACCATCTAGAAGAATGGACTGGCTCTCTAAATTTTTACCCTCTCACTTTGACCATCCATTTTTCTCCGTGCGGCGCCTTCACACGAGCAGTGACCAAATCGCCCGTGAGGACTCGAGTATCGAACCCTATTTTTCATTGTAGAATACTATGCAAAACCCGAGATATGTAGACTTGAAGAAAAGCTGGGGAGAGGGGCTGGGGCGGAGCCCCGCGGAGGGCTCGGGGGCGGAGCCCCCACAAGACAAAAAATTTCTCCCAAAATGTTTATCTTTCCTGAAAATAAAAGAAAACATAACTCGTAGCAACCATTTCTTTATTTATAAAAACTTTCAAACAGATTATGAAATGTTTCTTGTGCCTTATATTAATATCTGTAACAGTCGTTTGTTGGTACTATTTTATTTAATAAATTCTTTAAGCTCTTCATGCAACGAATTACTTGCACGAAAATGAACGAAAACAAACTGTCACGAACGAAATAAACCCAACCTCACCCAAAATGATGTTCGCATAGTAACCGTTTGCGACGCTAGATGGCAACCGGTGGCCAAAATGTTTTGGTAACCGTGGAGACCATTTTGCTAACCGGTGAGAGCGTTTTGGTCATCGATGTTGGGGATTTTGCTCATTGCTTTCGCGCACAGTGCGGAATCGGTCATTTTCGATGTCTGTAAACGGTGGGCAAACGAGGGTTTTGCATGTATGTGTAAAGAAAAACTATAATTTTTTGTTCAAAGACTGCGGAAAACTGCTGCAAAAAACTGGCTGCGGAATTACAAAACGATAAAAAATTATTAATGGATTCCGTTAAGACATGCGTTTCAAAAGTAGTTAAAAAATGCACTAAATCTACAACCCAATGCAAAAAGGAGGCAACGAAAATACGCAAAGCCATGGAAGGACCAACGATAGGCGATAAGTCCCCAAAGGAATTTTAAAATACAACTCTTTAACTGTACAACTTGTACTGAAATCAATAAAAAGTTTAAACAATTAAATTAGTTAAATTGACCTTGCTTCCAATCTCCAGCTGTTCAAAAATTTGTCCTGTTGCATCAATTATACGTCAAAAAATTTCCAGTAATTTTCTCGGTTCTTTTCAGGCCATCTTTGGAAAAATTAGGGACTTTCATCGGGAGAAAAATATCATTAAACAGTACGAAGTGTCTCGTTGCCCCGAAATTCAGGATGACTAGTCCAATATTTTTCAGAAGCTTGGCTAGTCCATCCCCTTTTCCAACTCCCCCAATTTTTCGGGACGCCTATACGAAGCCTAAAGAGTAATCATCCCACAAAATGAAATTAATTCAATTCTAATTTGAATTATTTTTAAGGATCAAATAATTTTGTTTGAAAACTTAAGACTGTCAAATTGGAGTGTATTATAAATCGTTGAATTTAGAACTTATTTATTTCAATATTGTGTAACTGAAGTGTTTTCAAATTGAAAACGTCCAATTTTGTAAGTTTAATCTGAAATTATTAAATTTTTTACGCTTTCAATTTAAACTCATTCAGCTACTGACTCTTTCCTTTTGATATTGTACAATCCTTTCCGATTTAAACTGAAACATTAAACAGGTTTCAATGTTTCAGTATACAATTATATATTCTTAGCGCTTTCAATTTGGTATTTTCACTTTTGAACAAGTCTAATTATTATTGTGTTTAATTTGTACTCTCTAAATCTCAATTTGTAAAAAATTCAACTCTTTAAATCAGTACTAAGGATTTCAACTGATGAATCAGTAATTTTTTAAATTTCATTGATTGAAATAGTCAGATGCATTGTAACAGACTCACTCAAACTCAAAACGTTTTGTTTTCAATGTATTGAAATCTTTTTACATTTTATATCATTATGTCAAATTTTTTTTAAATTTTATATCATCATTTAAATTTTTTTTTAAATTTCCATATATCTTTTAAATTGATTAGTATTTTTCCAAAGTTTTTTAAAAAACTTCAAAAATTAAATAATTGCTTTAAATATTTCTGGAATCTTTTTTGACAATTTAAACAATCTTTTTAAATGTTTAGAAATCTTTTTAAATATTCCCTTCAAAATCAACTTAGAAAAGAAATCATTTTAAATTTTCCTAGAATTTTAAAAAAAACATGGTAATTCTCTTGAAATTTTTCAAAATTTTAAAAAAGCTTCTCTTTGAAAACTTCTAAATACCTTTTTGAAATTAATTATTTACCAACATTAAAAAACATTTACAATTGAATTTTTCTTTTCGCCAAAAATGTTTTTGGAAAAATTTACAATGATTTAGGTTTTAATTTAAACACACATACACATTTTATTTAGCAAGATTTCAATCAATTCAAGGAAAACTGAATTATTTTGAAAGATATTTCGAAGTTTTGAAAAGATTCGAAAATAATTTAAATCTTGAGAAGATTTCAAAAAATTGCAAACAAAATGCAGATTTTTGAACATTTCGACAAAAGATTTCGAAACTTTTAAAGAGTCCGAAAGGTTTCAAAGTAAAAAAAAAATTTCTTGAGATTCCTGCGAAAATTTGAACTGCTTTTTTATTTTTTTTTAATTAATTGTAAGAGAATATTCAAAAAGATTTTTAAAAATGTCACAAGATTTCCAACACTGTAAACAAAATAATCTAGGACATTTTAAGGACATTTTTTTATTCATTTTGCAGAAATAAAAAAAAACTGTTAGGAAAAATTGGATTTATTTAAAAAGATATTTAAACGGCTTAGAAGTTTCAAAACGATTCAAAATCAATTTGAAATTTGAATACATTTCAAAAAATTGAAAATAATATGTACATTTTGAAGATATCGAAATAAAATTTTGAAGCATTTTAAGGATTTTAAAAAGTTTTAAAAAATTCCAATGAATTTCTAAAAATGCCGAAAAAAATCTGGAAGATTTTAAGGCAATTTCTTTAACTTTGGAAGATTTGCAAAGTTTTAAGAATAATACGAGTCAGTTTGAAAGATAATTAGGAATTAAAGAAGTTTTTAAAAGATTACAAATATTTTTGAACTTTGAAAGATTTTCAAAAATTTATCAAATATTTTTTTAATTTGTTCTAAACTTCTAAAAGTCTTAAATATCTTTTAAGCTCATGACTCGATTTTTTCCTAAAATTTGGTAAAATCCTGTAAAATAAATAAAAATATACCTTGTCCACATATCTGAATTCTTCAAAAATCGTTTTGAATTTTCTAAAGAACCTTAGCCAAATTATATGTATATAACCTTAAAATAATAAACTTTAGAAGTAAATAGTTATTCGAAATTTTTATTTTGTACGAAAACATATTTTTCCCCTCAAATTGTAATTTTGCTAATTTTTTTTCTTTTTTGACTGAAAAATGTTATTTATTGAAAATTCAACTATTATGTTGAACATTCGTCTTTTTTTGTAACAAATCATCGCTTTTGAATTTCAATACTGAGCATTTCAAACAGAAAATTAATCAATTTTGTAACTGAAAAGTGGACTATTTTCAAATTTAGAGCGTTTAAAATTAAAAAATTTAGAATTTGAGTTACTCAAAAATGGTACAATATCAGATTTATAGCATTTAAAAATTAAAATTCACAGCTCTTAACACGTAAAAATTAAAAAATGTCATTCCTTTTATCAAGATTAAGAGTTTTATAATAAGAGCAATGAAAATTTGGCACATTCCCTGAATTCCTGAAAATCTCTGAATTCCATGAATTCGCGGAAATCCTTGATTTCTCTGGATTCCCTTAAGTCTTTGAATATTCTCAATTCCTGGAAATTCTCTGAATTCCCTGAAATCCTTGAATATCCTGAATTTCTTGAATATCCGGAAGAGATTACAAATATTTTCAAACTTAGAAAGATTTCTGAAAATTTATAAAATATTTTAAAATTTTTTCCCAGCATCAAAAAGTCCTGAATATCTTTCAAATTTTTTGGTATGAAAATACATCTCTTTTGTAGAAATCTAATTTTTTAAAATTGAAATTGCAACTGTTTTGGTTAAAAGTTAAAATCGTTTTTGGTTAAGGATTCAACTATTTTGTTGAAAATTCATCTTTTTGGATGAAAATTAACCTTATTGGTTGAAAATTCAACTTTTTGGTTGGAAATTCCTCTTTTTGATGGAGTATTCAACTACTTTGTGTAGAATTCTTTTTTTTTATGAATTCATCTGTTTTTGATTTAAAATAAAAATATTTTTGGATTGAAATATCAACTATTACACTTTTGCTTGAAAATTCAAATACTTGGTGAAATGTTGAACTACTTTGTTAAATAGTCATTCTTTTGGTTGAAGATTCACCGTTTTAGTGGAAAATTCTTCTTTTTTGGTAGAAAATTAATTGCATATGCGTATGCATATTTGAAACCAATTATATCATCATTCACGCTCGTTGTTCTTTGTTAAATTGTTGTGACAATTAAAATTTACAAAAAACAAAAATAGAATTGAGGTGAATTTAAAAAAAGTGGAAGTGGAAGTGAAAGTGATAAAGTTACATAATCCCGCCCCCCGCCCCCGGGGGGTTCAAAGGAATATCACATTAAAAAAATAACTGTTCCGAGGATTTGAAGATATTTAGCAGTTTTTGAATTTTTGAACAGATTGAAAATATTTTTAAACTTTGAAAGATTTCCGAAAAATTATCAAATATTTTTTTATTTTTTCCAAACTTCTAAAGTCTTAAGTTTCTTTTAAGCTGACTCGAATTTTTCATAAAATTTGATAAAATCCTGTAAAATAAATTTTATTCAAAATTTTCTAAATTCTTTTTCGGCACATCCGAAATCTTCAAAAATCTTTGTGAACTTTATCAAGAATCTTAGGAAAATTATATTTATATATCTTGAAAAAGAAACTGATAATACTTATTTCCTTGTTCTCATAATCAAATTTTAGCTTGAATTTCAGTGCTCAAAAAACTTAAGAAAATAAATATTTATTCAAAATTTTTATTTTATAATATAAATTATGTTTCCATTCAAATTGAAAAACTTGGCGATTGATGATGCTAATTTAAGGAAATAATGTAAGGCGAAATAGATTAAGTGCGTAAATAATTCTTGTTTTTCCATTTTGAAGACGGAACTAGTAAATATGCTGTGTTGGACGCTACGTAAAGCGATCCACAATCATGTGACTTGTCTACAATTGACTAATTTTACAATGTTGCCTTTGTCTTATTTCAATAAAGCTGAAAACTTGACACAATCACCTTCTTTTATTGACATTTCCTGTTTGCAACATTTTTCATTTCAAAAACCTTATTTTAATTAAACTGAAAAAATTAAAATATTTTCACTGTGAAATTAGTAGTACTTTTCCACTATCAAATTTTAGAATATAAATATTTCGACAAATCGAATTTTTCATTTTCTTCTAATATATAGTAGCTCAGTTTTCTCTAATTAAATTAGTAGAATTTCACTAGTAAATAGTGAAATTTCACTAATTTAGATTTATAGAGAGTAAATTTAAAAAATGTAACTTGATTTAGAAAAATAATTTTCTTGGCTTAAAATAATGAGATAAGGAAACTATTTCTTAAAGCTTAGCCAGTACCTTATTTCAATCAAAACATATATTATTCTAAATTAAACAAATAGTATTGAAAAAATAATTTCTTTAATAATTCAAAGGAGGAAAAAGTCATTATTAAAAAGAAATTTGCTTCTTTTAAAGGATTTTTCAGTTTAAATTAAGAAAACGAAGTTAAAGAAACAATTTCCTCAATGAGGAGTAAGCGAACAAAACACGATAAGTCCATTCGGGATGATTCCTCAATAACTAGACAAATGTTGTGTTTAAAAACACCAGACTTCGAACAAAAATTCAAATAGGATCTTATAGAGGAAAACCTCCAGCCGGTTACCCAATATTATCGAATAATTGAATTAATGGGATAGAGTTTTTGTGTGAACCAAGGGTCAATAATAATATTCCTCGAGTCCTGAAAATGCCAAAACCATGCATAACTCATTTTTTCAAAAAATGGACTTATCATGTTTTGTTCGCTTACTCCTCAAATTTAAACATAACTTTTCTCTGGGTGAATCAACTGTACCATTTAAAAACATATATTTTTGTGTGTTTCAAGTTTCTCATATAACAAAGCATATCCACATATATTCATATTTTTGACAATGATTCCAGCAAAACAGATTTTTATTTATCTAACGTGAGCTTTGCCAAGGCTGATAATTTCCTTATTCTTCCCCAGCTCTTCTCTTATAAATTTGCCATAGTGACAATTAAATAAACATTCCACGTATGACAAGTATTTAGTATAAAAAGGCATATTCTCAGATTCAGGTGATATACTTCTGGTTCATCTTTGCTAGGAAGTAGATATTAAACGATATCGTTCAGTGATATCTTTACTGGGTTTTTGAAAGAACATCTTATCCAATCATGACGCACGTCATGAATAAAATAGTACATGCTATATCTTCTGGTTATTGGCTTTCTGTGCCTTTCAAGTAAGTAACCCTTTTTTTTTAATTATCATATATCAAACTGAAAAATTCATTTACACATATTTAATATTGAGTATCACCAATTTAAATTCATTATTTACATCTACATATTAGGGACCATTTATAAATTATGCAACACATTTTTTCCAATTTTTTTTCTTGAAATATCCTGAAATCCTGGAAAATTCATTAAAATACCTTTTCGAGAGCCTTCACAAATCCTTTTAAATTACTGAAACCCTCGAAAATCTGACAAAATCCCGTGAAGTGCGTTGCAATTTCTTAAAAATCCTTTGAAATATTTGGAAATCCTCTGAAATCACTTGGAATCTTTTCAAGTATCTTAGATTAAACCGATTGAAGGATTTTGCGGGTGGCAGTAATTTCAAAAATTGTGAAGTTTTGTTTTCGTTCATATTTTGTTACAAAGTTATGGAAAGAAAAAGCAAAATATTAATCTAATCGTACCGATATGAAGTCTTAATAAACTTATTACAATCTTTTACTGTAAAATTACAAAGATTAACATTATATACTATAATTTTGGATACAGAGATATCCTATAAGGTTGACTTTTTAGAAATATTAATATATTAAATATATCTGAGAAATACTTTGTCTCTCTATTCGTAAGGCATTAAAAAGAGAATATGGCTTGGATTTGAATATTTAAAAAATATCGATGAGATTAACTTTTTATTTTTGTGAGTTTAGCGTGGAAGTCCACTCTTGATTTTCTATAACCAAATAAATATAACAGTGAACGTTAACGTATAATATTTTGATGCAATGTACTCATTACTTTTTTATTTTTACAGGTAGTCTTCACAGAAGAAACAGAAGGTAACAAGTGTTTCAGGTACAAGTGTTGGGAGTAATCTCGGCGTGCAAAAAACTGGAGATCGGCAAGGGTAAAATAAATATCACTAATTTTTCATTTTACCCTTACCGATCTTTTTTTTTGTATGGTGAGATTACACCCAGAATTTTTACCTGAAACGCTTTTTACCTTTTGTTATTTCTGTGTTCGCAGATAAGTTATCCCGCGATATTTCAGATTCAGGTGAAGCATCTATTTACGCACTGATGGAATTTCAGAAACAAGTATACAAGGATGTTGGGATCAGTAGACAACAATAATTTTCAATTCCTAAATATTTGTTTAATTTTCAAAGTTTTTAAAAATATGTTATAGCTTTGTTCTTCTTTCTCATTAGGCTCTAACGCGCCGTGTAAAGCTTGAAGAAATCAAGCCTGATGAATTATTTAAAAAATGTACGTCAGATGCTGCTGGCACACAGTGGGACACAAGTTTTCAATCCGCAATGGACAAATGTGTAATTTGCTATAATAATGTCAAAAATACTGAGGAAATGAAGGTAGTTAAAAAAATATTATTTATAATCTATTTCCAACACAATATGTCCTCTTTTCTGATCCAGTTTCATATATTTCTTTGCTTAATGGCATACCAAAAAACAGTTACGAAACAAGTTTCACATTAAATGTCACTTAAAAAAGGATTGGTCGTTGCCTAAATAATAATGGTTAACTTCTTTTATTTGGGATTATTAAACAAAATCTTATTGAGTTAGAAAATTCCATAAAATCATGAAAAATATTGTTAATTCTTGAATATATTTATCTGTATTTGATATGTCTTAAAAAAGACTGTTGACGTTCTAGAGCATGAGAAAAAAATTCCCCAATTTATAGTAATGACGAGCAAACAAGCAATATTTAACAGATCAATAATGGGGTTTATTTATACAGGAAAGTTTAATGTAAATATAAAAAAATTATTATTTTTTGTTCAAAGACTGCGAAAAACTGCTGCAAAAAACTAGCTGCGGATTTAAAAAACGATAAAAAATTATTAATGGATTACACTGAGACATGCGTTTCAGAAGTAGTTCAAAAATGCAATAAATCTGAAACGGAATGCAAAAAGGAGGCAGCGAATATACGCAAAGACATCCAAAAATCCATATTTGGACGAAAGTAAAAAGCCCCCGAAGGTATAAAATACAACTGTATAAATGTGCAACTTGTATTGAAATCAATAAAAAATGTGAACAATTAAATTAGTTAAATTGACCTTCCTTCCAATCTCCAGCGATACAAAAATTTGTCCTGTTGCGTCAAGTACGTCAAAGATTTTTCAGTACTTTTCTCGGTTCTTTTCAGGCCATCTTTGGAAAAATTAGAGTCTTTTATCGGGAGAAAAATATCATTAAACAGTACGAAGTGTCTCGTTGTCCCGAAATTCGGAATACTTAAGACTGTCAAATTGGAGTGTATTATAAATCGTTCAATTTAGAACTTGTTTATTTCAATATTGTGTAATTGAAGTGTTTTCAATTTGAAAGCGTCCAATTTTGTAAGTTTAATATGAAATTATTAAATTTTTGACGCTTTCAATTTAAACTCATTCAACTACTGACTTGTTCCTTTTGAAATTATATAGTTTTTTACGATTTAAACTGAAACATTAAACAGGTTTCAATGTTTCAGTATACAATTATATATTCTCAGCGCTTTCAATTTTCTATTTTCACTTTTGAACGAGTCTAATTATTATTATGTGTTTAATTTGTACTCTCTGAATTTCAATTTGTAAAAAATTCAACTCATTAAATCAGTACTAAGGATTTCAACTGATAAATAATTTATTTTTTTAATTTAATTGATTGAAATAGAGTATTTTTCCAAAGTTTTTTTTAAAAAATTAAAAAATTAAAAAAATTGCCTTAAAATTTTCCAGATTGTTTTTTGACAATTTAAACAATCTTTTTAAATGTTTAGAAATCTTTTTAAATATTTCCTTGAAATTAATTTAGAAAAGAAATCATTTTAAATTTTCCTAGAAATTAGAAAACATGGTAACTCTCTTGAAATTTTCCAAAATTCTTAAAAAGCTTCTAAATTTTTTCTACGGAACCTTAAAAAATCTACACATTGTTTTCAATTTTTTGAAATCTTTTCAAATTTTAAATAATTTTTTTTACTCTTCCAAAACTTCTAAATACCTTTTTAAGAACATTAAGAAACATTTACAATTGAATTTTTCTTTTCACCAATAATATTTCTGGAAAAATTTTAAATGATTTAGGTTTTAATTTAATCACACATACACATTTTATTTAGCAGGATTTCAAAATCAATTCAAGGAAAACTGAATTATTTTCAAAAATATTTCGAAGTTTTGAAAAGATTCGAAAATAATTCAGATCTTGAGAAGATTTCAAAAAATTCCAAACAAAATGTAGATTTTTGAACATTTCGACAAAAGATTTCGAAACTTTTAGAGTTCGAAAGGTTTCAAAGTAAAAAAAAATTTTCTTGAGATTCCTGCGAAAATTTAAACTGCTTTTTTATTTCTTTTTAGTTAATTGTAAGAGAATATTCAAAAAGATTTTTAAAAATGTCAAAATATTTCCAAAATTGTAAAAAAATAATCTGGGAGATTTGAAGGCCATTTTTTTATTCATTTTGCAGAAATAAAAAAACATTTAGGAAAAATTGGATTTATTTTGAAAGATATTTAAACGACTTAGAAGTTTTGAAATGATACAAAATCAATTTGAAATAGATTTCTAAAAAATTTAAAACAATATGTACATTTTGAAGATTTCGAAATAAAATTTTCAAGCTTTTTAAGGATTTCGAAAGATTTTAAAAAATTTCAATAAATTTCTAAAAATGCCGAAAAAAATCTGTAAGATTTTAACCACTTTCTTTAACTTTGAAAGATTTTCAAAGTTTTAGGAATAATTCGAGCCAGTTTAAAAGATAATTGGGAATTAAAGAAGTTTTGAAGAGATTACAAATATTTTTGAACTTTGAAAGATTTTCGAAAATTTATCAAATATTTTTTAATTTGTTCTGAACTTCTAAAAGTCTTAAATATCTTTTAAGCTAATGACTCGAATTTTTCCTAAAATTTGGTAGAATCCTGTAAAATAAATAAAATTATACCTTGTCCACATATCTGAATTCTTCAAAAATAGTTTTGAATTTTCTAAAGAACCTTAGCAAAATTATATGTATATAACCTTAAAATTATAAACTTTAAAAGTAAATAGTTATTCGAAATTTTTATTTTGTACGGAAACGTATTTTTCCCCTCAAATTATAATTTTGTTACATTTTTTCTTTCTTTTTTGACTGAAAAATCTTATTTAATGTAAATTCAACTATTATGTTGAAAATTTGTCTTTTTGGTTTAAAAAATCATCGCTTTTGAATTTCACTACTGAGCATTTAAAACTGAAAATTAATCAATTTTGTAACTGAAAAGTGGACTATTTTCAAATTTAGAGCGTTTAAAATTGAAAAATTTAGAATCTGAGTTACTCTTTCTTCCTTTCATTAAGATTAAGAGTTTTATAATAAGAGCAATGAAAATTTGGCAGATTCCCTGAATTACTGAAAATCTCTGAATTCCATGAAATCCTTGACTATCCTGAATTTCTTGAATATCCGGATGAGATTACAAATATTTTCAAACTTAGAAAGATTTCTGAAAATTTATAAAATATTTTAAAAATTTTTCCCAGCATCGAAAAGGTCCTGAATATCTTTTAAATTTTTTGGTTTGAAAATACATCTCTTTTGTAGAAATCTCACTTTTTAAATTAAAATTGCAATTGTTTTGGTTTAAATTTAAAATCGTTTTTGGTTAAGGATTCAACTATTTTGTTAAAAATTCGTCTTTTTGGATGAAAATGTAACTATTTTGTTGAAAATTCGCCTATTTGGCAGAAAATTAACCTTATTGGTTGAAAATTCATCTTTTTGATTGAGGATTCAACTATTTTGTTTAAAAAAATTTTTTTTATGAATTCAACTGTTTTTGATTTAAAATGAAAATATTTTTGGATTGAAATATCAACTATTACATTTTTGGTTGAAAATTCAAATACTTGGTGAAATGTTGAACTACTTTGTTAAAAAGTAATTCTTTTAGTTGAAGATTCATCGTTTTAGTGGGAAATTCGTCTTTTTGTTAAATTGTTGTGGCAATTAAAATTTACAAAAAAAGAAAAATGGAACTGAGGTGAATTTTGAAAAAGTGGAAGTGGAAGTGCAGGTTCAAAAGAATATCACATTTAAAAAAATAACTGTTCCGAGGATTTGAAGAAAGGTCGTGGCTATTCCTCCACTTTTAGGATGAATTTGAAAATTATTTATCAAATATAAATTAATAAATATCAAAATTCTCATTTCTAATTTTTACCTTCTGAAAAAGTATGTAAGTTACGAAATTGCTTGTCGTCTTTCATGGGGAAAAAGAGTGAAGGAGAATAAACATACATAAAAAATACCACTAAATGCTTGCAGAAGTCGACTTACACAAGCATTATAAATCTTTTCTAGGTTCCAACAACATTTTTGCATGTGTTGAAATTTGATTTAAATTTTCAATTTATGGACGTCAACTGCCACATTTCTCCATATTTCATAATGCAAATAATGCACATAGAAATTAATGCACTTTTTCCAAATTTTGCAAGAGGGAAGTTTCAAATTTTAGAAAAAATTTTATTTTTAAGAAAAAAAGATTTTTAAACTCAGGAAAATTTTGATTTGCGACCAGGACTTTTCAAAATGTAACGAATTCTAACTTAGAACAGGAAATTTCACAGTGTCCGATATTATATAATTCGGCAATTTTCTTTCGGGAATTTTATTACTTGATAATTTTCAAATTTGTTAGTATTATAAATTGTCGGGAATTGTATTATTGGGGAATTTTCAAATTCGGTAATATTATAATCTATTCAGGAATGTTATAATTCGTGATTTTTCTATTTCGGAAATTTTATAATTTTGGAAATTTTCTATTTCGTCTATTTTCTTTTTCGGGAATTTTGAAGTATGGGGAATTTTCTTTTTGGCCTATTTCAGTCGTCCTAGAATTTTGAAGCTTTTTATGTATTTGAAAATGATTTTTTATTTTGAAAAATTATGTTTAAGAGAATATTTAGAAAAATTTCAAAAAATTTCACAAGATTTTCAAAATTGTCAAAAAAGAATCTGGAAGATTCTAAGGCAATTTTTTAACATTTTCGTTGATTTTTGCAGATTTCGAACAAAAAAATGAGAAGCTTTTAATGAATTTTGAAAGATTACAAGAGGGTGAACAAAATTTCTTAAGATTCCCAGAAAAACTTAAAATAACTTTTATTTTGAATTTTTTTTAAGAGAACAATTAAAAAGATGTTTAAAAAATTCAAAAGATCTTGCAAATTGTTGAAAAGAAATCTCCAAAATTTTAAGGCAATTTTTTTTAACAATATGTAGATTTTTGAAGATTTTTAAATAAAATTTTGAAGCATTTTAAGGATTTTGGAAGGTTTCAAGATAATAAACAAATTTTCGTAAGACACCTAAACGTAGTTTAGAAGTCTGTTTTTTAATTCTGAATCTTTTTCTTGTTCATTTTGCGAAAAATAATTCATGATAAAATAGATTTCATTTCAATCTTAATAAAAAAAATTGTTTATGACTCTTCATTTTGAAAAATTGAATTTTAAAGAGAAGTTAAAAAGATTTTTAAAGATTTCAAAAGATATCAAAAAATGGGACGACTGAAAGATCCCGAAGAATAAAATTTTCGAACTTGTAAAATTCCCAAAAATAAAATATTCGATACAGAAAATTCCCGAAAATATAAAATTATTGACGAAAATTAAAATTCCCGAATATAAACAATAAAAAAACTGTTTAAGTAATAAATAAATAAAGTATGGTCATCAACTAAAATAACTTTATTTTAGTATTACACATTTTTTTAATTGTATAGAATCAGAAATTTCATAATTAGGGAATTTTTCTGTGTTTTCAATTTAGCATTGTCGAATATTCAATAATGTCAAAAAATATCTGCAAGATTTAAGTGACAATTTTTTGTTTAATTTTAAAAGGTTATTCAAAATTTTGGGAATAATCCGAGTCAGTGTGAAAGATACTTAGGAGTTTTGAATTTATGAAGAGAATACAAATATTTTAAAACTTTGAAAGATTTCGGAAAATTTATAAAATATTTTGAAATTTCTTGCCAGCTTCTAAAATACTTAATTATCTTTGAAACTCACTCGAATTTTTTATAAAATTTGTTAAAATCCTGTAAAATAACCAAAAATTTCTTCAGAATTTTAGAGATTCTTTTTCGACACATCTGAAAACTTCAAAAATCTTTTTGAAATTTATCCAGAATCTTAGGAAAATTATATTCATATAATTTGAAAAAGAAACTGATAATACTTATTTCCTTATTCTCAGATCTCAGAACCTAATTTTAGCTTGAATTCCAATTCTCAAAAAATTTAAGCAAATAAATATTTATTAAAAATTTTTATTCTATAATATAAATTATTTTTCCATTTAAATTGAAAAACTCCGCGATTGATGATGCTAATTTAAGGAAATAATGTAAGGTGAAATAGATTAAGTGTATAAATAATTCTTGTTTGTAAATTTTGAAACCGCAACTAGTAAATATGCTGTGCTGGTGGAGGCTACAAAGTGTGATCCAGGATCTAGTCTGTATTGACTAATTTCACAATATTGCTTTCTTCTTATTTCAATAAAACTGAAAATTTGACACAATCACGTTCTTTTATTCACTTTTCCTGTTTTTCACGTTTTTCATTTCAATAACCTTATTTTAATTGAGCTCAAAATTAATCAATATATTATCACTATAAAATTAGTAGTACTTTTCCACTATCGAATTTTAGAATATAAATATTTCGACACATCGAATTTTTCACTTTCTTCTAATATATAGTAGCTCAGTTTTCTCTAATTCAATTATTAGAATTTCACTAACAAATCGTGAAATTTCACTAACTTATGCTTATGTTATATTACTTTAAATTAAACAAATAGTATCGAAGAAATCGTTTCTTTTATTCAAAGGAAGAAAAACGTCATTATTAAAAAGAAAAAGTTACTTCGTTTAAAGGAACTTTCATTTGGAATTAAGAAAACAAAGTTAAAAGACAATTTCCTTAATGAGGAGTAAGCGAACAAAACATGATAAATTCATTCGAGATGATTCCAAAATAATAAGACAAATGCTGTGTTTCAAAAACACCAGAAATAGAAGGAAAATTCAAATAGGATCTTAGAGAGGAAAACCTCTAACTGGGTATCCAATAAATATTATCGAATAATTGAAACTGGTTCAATTTATGTAGTTTTTATAACATATTGAACACTGTAGTACAAAACAAACGAGTTTTAATATCAATATTTTTAAGGTTACCAAATTTTTAAAGCAAGATTTTAATGGGATAGATTTTTTTGTGAGCCAAGGGTCAACAATCATATTCCTCGAGACCTGAAAATGCTAAAACCATGCATGACTCATTTTTTTTCAAAAAATTGATTTGTCATGTTTTGTTCTCTTACTCTTCAAAATTAAACATAACTTTTCTGTTATTTTTGTGTTTTTCAATTTTCTCATAAAACAAAGCATATCCACATATATAATTATATATTCACATTTTTCCCAAAGATTCCAGCAAAACAAATTTTTATTTATCTAACGTGAGCTTTGCCAAGGCTTTTCAAATCATGATAATTTCCTCATTCTTCCCCAACTCTTCTCTTATAAATTTACCATAGCGACAATTAAATAAACATTCCACGTATGACAAGTATTTAGTACAAAAAGGCATCTTCTCAGATTCGGGTGATATACATCTGGTTCATCTTTGATAGGAAGTAGATATTGAACGACTTCGTTCAGTAACATTTTTACGGGTTTTTTGAAAGAACATTGCATCTTATTCAATCATGACGCAAGTCATGAATAAAATAGTGCATGCTATCTTCTGCTTATTGGCTTTCTGTGCCTTTCAAGTAAGTAAACCAATTTTTAAAAAATTATATATCAAACTGAAAAATTCATTTGCCTATATTTAATATTGAGTATCACCAATTTGAATTCATTATATACATCTAAACATTAGGGACCATCCATAAATTACGCAACACAATTTTTCCAACTTTTCCCCTGGCATATTTGAAGTTCTATGAAATCCTTTGAAATTCTGGAAAATACATTAAAATACCTTTTTGAGAGCCTTTAAACATCCTTTAAAATTACTGAAATCTACGAAAATCTGATAAAATCCCGTGAAATGCTTTGAAATTTCTTAAAAATCATTTGAAAATCTTCTGAAATTCCTTGAAAACGTTTTAAATACTCTAAAGTATTTAAAATTCTTTAAAATCTTTTAAGTAAAATCTGATGATATTCCTTGGAATTCCTTGAAATTATGTTAATCTCTTAAAACTTCCTTGGATTCCTTGAAAATACCCTAAAATATTCCCAATCATTTGAAATCGTTTGAAATCCATTGCATTTTTTAAAGATCCTAAAATTTCTTGGTTCCTTTTAAAATACCCTAAAATTTTAAAATCTTTAAAATGTTCTTAAATTCTTGAAATCTATTAAAATTCCATGGAATTTTGAAAATCCTTTTATATTCTTTAGTTTTTGTGAATAAATTCTTTGAAATTTCCTTCAAATATTATATAATCCAGTAAAATTAAATGAAATCTAATGATATTCCTTGATATATTTGAAGTTCTGTGAAATGCGTTAACATTTCTTTTCTTAAAAATCCTTTGAAATATTTGAAAATCTTCTGAAATCACTTGGAATCTTTTTAAACATCTTAGTTTAACCCGATAAGTTAAATTTATTTTATTAAATTTTTAGTAGAACCTTTGACTTTTGTGAGTTGAACATGGAGCTCCACTCTTGATTTTCTATAACCAAAGAAATAAATAAATATACTTATTTCCATTAAACGTATTAAAAATTAAACAGTGAACGTTAAAATATAATATTTTGGTGCAATGTATACATTATTTTTTATTTTTACAGGTAGTCTTCACAGAAGAAACAAAAGGTAAAAAGAGTTTGAGGTAAAAGTGTTGGGAGTAATCCTGGCATGCAAAAAACTGAAGATCGGCAAGGGTAAAAGAAAATATCACTAATTTTTAATGTTACCCTTACTGATCTTCATTTATTTTGTATGGCGAGATTACCTCCAGAATTTTTACCTGAAACGCTTTTTACCTTTTGTTTTTTCTATGTTCGCAGATGAGCCAACCGGCGAAATTCTAGTTATAAATAAGGCATCCGATAATGCATTATTTCAAGTCCGTTCTGATTTAATGGCTAAAATTCACGTCAGTAGAAAACAATAATTTTTAATTTCTGAATATTTGTTTAATTTAAAAAGTTATTGAAAATATCTTATAGTTTTGTTCTTCTTTCTCACTAGGCTGCAACTGAACCTCTTAAGTTTAAAGAAATGACGACTGATGATCTGTTCTACAGATGTACGCAAACTGATGCTAATGAACAATGGATCAAAAGCTTTGAAACCAAAAGGGACAAATGTCAAAAGTGTTATCATAAAGTCAAAAATACTGAGGATAGTCAGGTACTTAAAAAAATATTATTTATAGTCTATTTCAAGCACAATATGTGCTCTTTTCCAATAAAGTTTTTATTTATTGATTTAATGGTATACCTAAACAGTTACGAAACAAGTTTCACATTAAACGTCACATAAAAAAGAATCCATCGTTGCCAAACTCATTTGAAAATACTGCATTGCCGAAGAAAAGTTAATAAAAATCGCTAAATAGTAATGGTAGACTGTTCTTATTTGGAATTATTAAACGCTCTCTTATTGGGTTAGAAAAGTTTATAATATCATGAAAAATATTGTTGATTCTTGAATATCGTTATCCAAATTTGGTATGTCTTGCAAAAGATTTTTGACATTCTAGTGCATGAGAAAAAAATTCTTAAATTTATAGCAATCACGAGCATACAAGAAATATTCAGAAAAATCAGTAATGGGGTTAATTTATGCAGAAAAATTTAAAGTGAATATAAAAAAATTATTTTTTGTTTGTTTAAAGTCCGCTGATAACTGCTGCAAAAAACTAACAGTGCAATTAAGAAAAGATGCAAAAAAATATGAGGGTCAAGCTAAGACGTGCCTTGCTGCATTAGCTCAAAAATGCACTAAATCTTCAACCGAATGCCAAAAGGAGAAAACAAATATGTCAAACGCCTTAGATAAGCAGACGGACGATTTTTATCAGAAGGGTAAGCCGGCCCAACGTCTAAATTTCGACAAGAAGGATCCAACTGGATAACTGTACAACTTGTATTGAAATCAATAAAAAACGTTAACAATTAAATTAGTAAAATTAACATTCCTACCAATTTCCACCGGTTCAAAAATATGCCCTGTTGCGTCAACTACGTCAGAGATTTTTCAGTACTTTTCTCGGTTCTGTTCAGGCCGTCTTTGGAAAAATTAGGGACTTTTATTGGGAAAAAATATCATGAAAGAATAATCATCCACAAAGTGAATTCAATTCAATTCTAATTTGTATTATTTTTAACGATGTAATAATTTTTACATCCTGATCTCAATAAGGTACTGGTTTTATGTGAAAAATGGCTTTCGTGAATTCCATCAGATGTCGACTAATCGGATTAGATTGTGCTTTGGCACTCGCTTTTAGGGACCAACAAAAATCGACTCTATTTTGGATAAAAATTCAAAAAGTTTGAACACTTTCAAAATTTTTGAGAACATTATTTTTCAAGATTTAAAAATTCGATATACGGCTAATCGCAGTACTTTCAACACTTCTAAATATCTTTTAAAATTATTTATTGACCAATATTTAAGAAAGTTTAGAATTAAAATTTTATTTTCATCAATAATATTTTTGGGAAAATTAAAAATAATTTAGGTTTTGATTTAAAAAATATATATATATGTTTATGTAGTAGTGTCCCAGACAAAATTATCTTCTTTAAGCACGGTAGAAATGTTAACGCCCCATATAGATCTTGGCCCACTTACAAGAAAGTAGAGAACACATTTTTAGCAAATCACTTCACTGGAAAACAGAATCTCAAAGATTTTAAGAGAATTTTTTTTTAATTTCACAGGATTTTAAACAATTTAAGGAAAACTGTATTTATTTGAAGGATATTTGAAAATTTTAGAAGTTTTGAAAAGATTTGAAAATAATTTAGATCCTGAGATTTAAAAAAATTGCAAAAAAAATGTCGATTTTTGAACATTTAGACACAAAATTTCAAAGCTTTTCAAAGAGTTTGAAAGGTTTCAAGGTGATGAAAATTTTTTATTAAGATTCCTTAGAAAATTTTAAGGCCTTTTTCATTAATTTTGCAGAATCAAAAAAAAAACATTTAGGAAAAACTCGCTTAATTTTAGAAGATATTTAATTAGAAGTTTTGAAATGATTCAAAATTAATTTGAAAGAAAAGATTTCAAAAAATTGAAAACAATATGTACATTTTAAAGATTTCGAAATAAAAAATTGAAGGTTTTTAAGGATCTTAAAAGGTTTCAAAACATTTAAAAAGATTTTTAATAATGTCGAAGAAAATCTGGAAGATTTTAAGGCAATTTAATTAATTTTGTAAGATTTTTAGGAGTTTTTGAATTTTTAAAGAAATTACAAATATTTTTAAAAACTTTGAAAGATTTCCGAAAATTTATGAAATATTTTTAAATTTCTTGTCAAATTCCTAAATATCTTTGAAACTGACTCGAATTTTTCATAAAATTTAGTCAAATCCTGTAAAATAAGAAAAATAATTGTCTTCAGAATTTTCTAGATTCTTTTTCGAAACATCTGAAACCTTCAAAAATCTTTTTGAATTTTATCAAGAATCTTATGAAAATTATATTTATATAACTTGAAAAAGAAACTGATAATAATTATTTCCTTGTTCTCAGATCTCAGAACCTGATTTTAGCTTGAATTCCTATGCTCAAAAAATCTAAGCAAATGAATATTTATTCAAAATGTGTACATAATAATTTTTGTTTTTCCATTTTGAAGACGGAATTAGTAAATATGCTGTGCTGGTGGAGGCTACGAAGTGCGATCCAGGAACTAGTCTATATTGACTAATTTCACAAAAATGCCTTCTTATTTCAATAAAGCTGAAAATTTGACACAATCGCCTTCTTTAACTTTTCCTGTTTGCGAATTAAAAAAATGTTACTAGATTTAAAGAAATAATTTTCTTATATTAAAATAATAAAAAACAATTTCGTCAATGAGGAGTAAAAACACGATAAATCCATTCGAGATGATTCCTCAATAACTAGACAATTGCTGTGTTTAAAAATACCAGACATATAGAAGGAAAATTCAAATAGGATCTTATAGATCCTTTTATATCCTTCAGTTTTTGTGAATAAATTCTTTGAAATTTCATTAAAATATCATATAATCCCGTAAAATTAAAAGAAACCTAATGATATTCCTTGATATATTTTAATTTCTATGAAATCCTTTGAGATTCTGGAAAATTCATTATAACACCTTATTGAGAGCTTTTAAAATCCCTTTAAATTACTGAAGCCCTAAAAAATCTGACAAAATCCCGCGAAATGCGCTGAAATTTTTAAAAAATCCCTTGAAATATTTGGAAATCCTCTAAAATCACTTGGAATCTTTTTAAATATTTTAGCTTAACCCGATAAACTTAAAAATATTAAAGGATTTTGCGGGTAGCAGTAATTTAAAAAATTGTGAAAAACCTTCGTTTTTGTGGATATTTTTTTACATAATTATGGAAAAAAAAATCAAAATACTAATCTAATTATTTTGAGATGAAGTCTTTATAACGCTGTTACAATATTTTATTGTAAAATTTCTAAGATTAACGTTATATAAGAGTACTATAATTTTGGATACATGGATATCCCATAAGGTTGATTTGTTAAAAATATTAATATTTTTAATATATTTGAGAAATACTTTTTCTCTCTATTTGTGAGGCATTAAAAAAAGAATATGGCTCAGATTCGGATATTTCAAAAATACCTAAAATAACACAAATGCATTTTCTGTACGTTGAAGAAAAAAAACGACTAGAAATTTTGATTTTTGAGAGTTGAGCGTGGAGCTCCACTCTTGACTTAAAATATAATATTTTCGTGCAATTTTGTCATTACTTTTTATTTTTACAGAAAAATTTTTGAGACAATTTTTTCAAGATTTAAAAAATCTATGTACGGTTATTTGTAGTTCTCGGAAAGTCAAAAAATTTATCCTTACGACTTTCTTTTCATAAAAATAAAATTATCAGAGTTATAGCATTTGGAAAATGAAAAAAAAAGAAAATGAAAATTTGAAGCCAATCATCGCGAAATATGAAAAAAAGACAAGAGAAGAAAAACGTTGCTTTTTGAAAGCCTTAGAAGATTATCATAACAACTTTTTGAAGTTTCTTGAAAAATCGAACATTCAAATATTAATCGCACAAAAAATAATGAAAAATGGAAAATTCTATTTTACGGTCAAACTATGCAAGGTACGAAAAAAAATGAATAGAAAAAAATTGTGCACCCAAAAAAGATCTAAAAAATGTCTATTAATCACTTTTTGATAAACGACGCAAGATACAAAAAAAATTAATAGGCAAAAGTTGTACACCAAAAAAAGATCTATAAATTTGCTATTAATCATTTTTTTATGGAACGCATAGTTTTTGTTTTAATCGTAAAAAATAATATTACAATTTAAAAAAAAAACAACAAATTTTTGGAAAAACAACACAAGGTACGAAAACAAATAATAAACAAAAGTTGTCCACTCAAAAAAGATCTACAAATTTGTTATTAATTATTTTTTGATAGAATGCGTATTTTTTGTTTAAATCGCAAAAAATCACCTTGAAAATAAAAAAATTACAGATTCTCTTTTGACAAACTAAAAAATCTTTTGAAATGTTTCTAAATCTTTTTACATATTCTCTTAAAATTAATTTTTTTAAATAAAAAATCCTTCTCTAAAAAATAGTTTTGTCATGAAAATCTCGAAAGCATTTTTGTCGCTTTTCCTCAATGACGATTGGGTGTTTGAAAAACTCGAAGGAAAGAATATTGACTAATTCCGACACAGAATTAAGAATTCAGTTTCAGTTGAAGGGCATTGACAAACAATGTCATACTTTTGTTCATAATAAAACTGACCAAAATTTATGATTAGCTATGTAAAATTTTATTATTTCACCAAAGCCAGACATATTTAGCAGAATTAAAATTTGTATTTGACATGATCAAACGTAACTTTATTGTCAAATATCAATTAAAAGATGTATTTTTACAACCGGTTAAAAATTACCACATTTTAATATTTTTTTTGCATTACTTAAATTGAAATAATTATTTTTGAAAGCCAAAACTTACCCCATAAGGTTAATTTTTGATTCTTCAATTCAAAATTGGACCTCCTTTTTTACTTTTTGAACCTGCAACATGAAAAATTTCACTTAAAACTCCACACTTTAGATGTTTTCTATATTTTCGGAGATAAATATCTCTTGAAGAGATAAATATTGCTCGAAAATCGCTGTTTTGAGGTTTGGCATTTGGTTAAGACTAAGTTGAAGTTGCTGGTCGTTATTCAAAAGCGCTTAAAATTTGGAAGTGCTTTGTTAATTTAATTTTCTTTTAAAAGAATTTCATTATTTTCAAACCTACTGATTAAACTGTTTAATTAATGACTTCTGTAAATTAAATTACTTACCAAAACCTAAAATTCTAACTTAGAACTTATAACTTACTATTGGGAAATTTTAAAATTCGGTAATATTATAATCTGTCCGGTAATTTTCTAATTCGGGATTTTTCAAAATGATTTTTTATTTTGAAATTAAAAACATTTCAAAAGATTTTCAAAATTGTCAACAAAGAATCTTGAAGATTCTAAGATTCCTAAGAAAAATTAACATTTATTTTATTTTGAAATTTTGTTTTCAAAAGAATATTTAAACAGATTTGTCAAAATTTCAAAAGTTTTTCAAAATTGTAGAAAAGGAATTTTAAAGATTTTAAGGCAAATTTGTTAACAAGATGTAGATTTCTAAAGATTTCGAAATAAAATGTTGAAGTTTTTTAAGGATTTTGAAAGGATTCAAGATAATAAACCAATTTTAGTAAGACTCGTGGAAAAATTGATTATGATTTTTCATTTGAAAAATTCAATTTTAAAGGAAAGTTTAAAAGAGTTGAAAAGATGTAAAAAAATGGGACGAGTGAAAAATCCCGAAAAGGCAAATATTCAAATAGAAAATTCCCGAAATTATAAAATTGCCGAAAATTAAATCCCCAAATTGGAAAATTCTTGACAATTTTAAAAAGTATCGAATTTGAAAATTCCCGAAAATAAACAATAAAAAAATGGTTTAGGTAATAAATAAATAAAAAATATGGCCATAAAGTAAATGTAGTTTATTTATTTATTATTTGATTATTTAAAAACTTTTTAATTGTATAGATTCGGGAATTTCATAATTAGAGAATTTATCAAGTTTGGTAATTTCACAATGTTGAATATTTTATGTCAAAAAAATAAAATAAAACTTGCAAGAATTCAAGACAATTTTTTTTAATTTTGAAAGGTTATTAAAAAATTTAGGGATAATTCGATTCAGTGTGAAAGATATATAGGAATTTTTGAAGAGATTAAAAATATTTTAGAACTTTGAAAGATTTCCGAAAACTTATAAAATATTTTTTAATTTCTTGCCAACTACTGAAAGTTCTAAATATCTTTGAAACTGACTCAAATTTTTTACAAAATTTGGTAGAACCCTGTAAAATAAAAAAAAGTCTTCAAAATGACTCGAATTTTTCATAAAGTTTGAACTTTATCAAGAATCTTAGGAAAATTATATTGATATAATTTGAAAAAGAAACTGATAATAATTATTTCCTTTAATCTAATTTTATCTTGAATCCCAGTGCTAAAAAAATTTAAGCAAATAAATATTTATTCAAAATTTGTATTTTATAATAAAAAATATTTTTCCACTAAAATCGAAAAACGTGCACGATAGATGATGCCAGTTAAAATAAATGATATAAGGTGAAATAAATTAAGTGCGTAAATAATTCTTGTTTTTCCATTTCTAACACGGAACTTGTAAATATGATGTATTGGTGTAGGCTAAGTATTGCGATCCACGATCATGTGACTTAATCTATATTGACTAATTTCGCAATAATGCCTTCTTCTTATTGCAATAAAGCTGAAAATTTGACACAATCACGTTCTTTTATTAATTTTCCCGGTTTTTTCACGTTTTTCATCTCAAGAACCTTATTCTAATTAAGCCCTCAGTAAATTAATATATTTCAACATGAAATTAGTAGTACTTTTCCACTGTCGAATTTTATAATATAAATATTTCGATAAATCGAATTTTAAATAAATAAATAAATTAAATCGAAAAAAATTTAGTAGCTCAGATTTCTCTAATTCAATTAGTAAATTTTCACTAGTAAATAGTGAAATTTCACTAATTTAGATTTATAGAGAGTAAGTTAAAAAAAATGTTACTTGATTTACATAAATAATTTTCTTTGTTTAAAATAATGAGATAAGTAAATTATTACTTAAATTTTAGCCTGTACTTTATTTCAATCAAAACATATATTATTTTAAATTAAACAAATAGTATCGAACAAATCATTTCTTTTATTCAGACGAGGAAAAACGTCATTATTAAAAAAATGTTGCTTCTTTTAAAGGAACTTCAACTTTAAATTAAGGAAACACAATTTTAATGAGATAGAGTTGTTTTCTGTGAACCAAGGGTAATAATCATATTCCTCGAGCCCTAAAAATGCCAAAACCATGCATAACTCATTTTTTTTCAAAAAATAGAGTTATCATGTTTCGTTCGCTTAATCCTCAAATATAAACATAACTTTTCTCTGGCTGAATCAAATGTAACATTTGAAAACATGTATTTTTTTGTTTTTCAAGGTTCTCTTATGATAAAGCATTTCCACATATGTTCACAATTTACACAATTATTCCAGAAAAACATATTTTCTATTTTTCTAACGTTAGCTTTGTCAAGTCTTCAAATCATGATAATTTCCTCATTCTTCCCCAACTCTTCTTTTATAAATTGCTATGGCGTCAATTAAATAAACATTCGACGTATGGTAAGTACTTAGTACAAAAAGGCATCTTCACAGATTCAGGTGATATACTTCTGGTTCATCTTTGCTAGGAAGTAGATATTAAACGACATCGTTCAGTGATATCTTTACTGGGTTTTTGAAAGAACATCTTATCCAATCATGACGCACGTCATGAATAAAATAGTACATGCTATCTTCTGCTTTTTGGCTTTCTGTGCCTTTCAAGTAAGTAACCCTATTTTTTTTTAAATTATAAAAAAATGAAAAATTCATTTACATATATTTAATATTGAGTATCAACAATTTAAATTCATTATTTACATCTACATATTAGGGACCATTTATAAATTACGCAACACATTGTTTCCAAATTTTTCCTTAAAATATTTCAAGTTCTATGAAATCCTTTGAGTTCCTGGAAAATTCATTAAAATACCTTTTTGAGAGCCTTTGAAAATCCTTTAACATTACTAAAATCCAAGGAAATCTGATAAAATCCCGTGAAATCCGTTGAAATTCCTTGAAAACTTTTCAAATATTCTGAAATCTTTAAAATTCTTTAAAATCTTATAAAATCTTTTGAAATATCTTGAAATTTTTTTGAATCTCTTCAAATCCAGTGAAGTCAAATGAAATCTTTTGATATTCCTTGAAATTCCTTGAAATTTTGTTAATGTCTTGAAACTTTCTTGGAATCCTTTAAAATACCCTAAAATATTCCCAATCATTTGAAATTTTCTGAAATCCCTTGAAATTATTAGAAGCTCCTGAAAATTCCTTGGTATCTTTTGAAATACCACAAAATCTTTAAAATCCTTTAGAAGACTATCAACTTCTTCAAATCTTTTGAAATTTCTTGGAATTTTGAAAATCTTTGAAAGCCTTTGACATATATCCTTCAGTTTTTGTGAATCAATTCCTTGAAATTTCATTAAAATATTAAAAGCCCGTAATCTACGCTCAAAATACCCCTTATTGAGAACCTTTGAAATTCTTTAAAATTACTGAAACCCTCGAAAATGTGATAAAATCCCGTGAAATGCGTTGACATTTCTTAAAAATCCTTTGAAATATTTGAAAATCCTCTGAAATGACTTGGAATTTTTTTAAATATCTTAGCTTAACCTGATGAACTTAAAAATATTAAAGGATTTTCCGGGTAGCAGTAATTTAAAAAATTGTGAAAAAGCTTCGCTTTTGTGGTTAATTTTTTACGGAATTATGTAAAGAGAAATCAAAATAATAATCTAATTATCACGTAATGAAGTCTTTATAACCTTATTACAATCTTTTTTTGTAAAATCACTAAGATTTACGTTATGTACTATAACTTTGGATACATGGATATCCTATAAGGTTGATTTGTTAAAAATTTTAATATATTACATATATTTAAGAAATACTTTGTTTTTCTATTTGTAAGGCATTCAAAAAAGAATATGACTTCGATTTAAATATTAAAAAAATATCTACAATAACACAAATGCATTTTCTGTACGTTGAAGAAAGAAGACGGTGAGATTAACTTTTGATTTTTGTGAGTTTAGCGTTTGATTTTGTAAAACCAAATAAATATATTCATATTTATTTATATAAAATCTATTAAAAATTAAACAGTTTATCTTTACAGACAGTATTCGCAGACAAGTTAGCTGACGATATTGAATTTTCAAGTATTCATTCCATTAGCGCAATTGATGAAGTCAATGTAAAATTATACGAAGAACTTCATCCTCCAAGCTTTAAAGAAATGACGCCTGATGAAATGTTATCCAGATGTGCTTCAACTGATGCTGGTGAACAATGGCAAACAAGTTATGAATCCAAAAAAGGAAAATGTCAACAGTGTTATAATAATGTCAAAAATACTAAGAAAATTAAGGTACTTGAAAAAAATTTATTTATAATCTATTTCCAACACAATCTGTTCCCTTTTCTAATCCAATATAATATATTTTTTTATTTAATGGCATACCAAAAAACAGTGACGAAACAAGTTTAAAATTAAATGTCACTTAAAACAGGATCGGTCGTTGCCAAAGTCTTTTGAAACTACTGCATTGCCAAAGAAAGTTTAATAAAAAACGCTAAATAGTAATGGTTAACATTTTTTATTTGGAATTAATATACACAACCTTATTGAGTGCGAAAAGTCTATATCATAAAAAATAGTTTTAATTCTTGAATATTTTTATTCATATTTGATATATCGTGAAGAAGATTTTTAACATTCTAGTGCATAAGAAAAATTTTTTCAAATTTATAGCAATGAAGAGCATACAAGCAATATTTATAAGATCAGTGATGGGGTTAATGTATACAGGAAAATTTAATGTAAATATAAAAAAAACTATAATTTTTTGTTTAAAGTCTGCTGAAAATTGCTGCAAAAAAATAACTGCGGAATTAAAAAACGATGCAGATTTATATGAGGGTCAGACTAAGAAGTGCCTTGCAGCATTAGCTCAAAAATGCACTAAATCTTCAACCGAATGCCAAAAGGAGGCAACAAAAGTACGTAAAGCCATGAGTAAGCAGTGGCAAGATTATGACAAAGGTAAGATCACATTCCGAAATTTGGACAACAACACTGTTAAAGAAATCTGATCGAAATTTAATATGCATGTTAGTAAATTCATTTGCATATACCGAAAATTAATTTTAATATACCATCATGTTGTAAAATTAACATACATGTATATTAAAGTCGGTAAAACAGTTCTTTGATGCCTTCAAATTTCGTCAAATATTAAAAAATAAAGTAACAACCTCAACTTTGTCGACTAAATTCTTACTTATAATCAAAGTGCAACGTACGGGTGGAATTTTTTCTAAAATTCGATGTGAATGTTAGAATATTTTAACATGAGTACAGGCACATGGCGGGTATGCTTCTTAATGATTTGCCTTATTGAACTTTTTCACTTAAAAACCAGTGTTATTTATATTTATCTAGGAGAAAATATTATGTTTTATTATTTAGAATTGAAAATTACTACCAAAATCGTTTTTAATTTGTGTACACTGAGAAAAATGGATTATACGAACTGGATAATAGAATTAAAGAATAATACACCGTATAGAAAAGTATATTAGCGCGTATAATCTATAATATTTTTCTAATATATGAAGATGTTACCAAATATAATCTCTAGATGTTAAATTCGTATAATCTTCAGGCATTAAATTGTAACATCTCAGATTTTAAAATATCCAGGCGTCTGTGCAGTCTCAGATGGTACGTTGCATCGTGGCGCGTGTCATATGCATCCGTTCGCATTAAAACAAGTATTAATTAAGTCATAAAATTATTATTAGTGCTAAATC
>CAKNYM010045890.1:0-17867 GCA_932195095.1 Andricus curvator | reverse complement strand
TTTTTGTTATGTTTCATACAATTTCTGAAAGTTTCAGCGAAAAATATTTATTATTGTGGACACAAACGTGCTAATCTCGCAAAAGTATCAGATCCTGAATTTTGTGATATTAAATATTACAGTTATGTAAATGCGTGCGTTTTAATGTTAGTGTCGTTAAGGGCATTTTTTGTTTACGATATTTGCCTGTTTGTGCTCAAAATAATCAATATCTTTCGCTGAAACTTTGAGAAACGTGAAAACCGATATAAATAGCCTATTTCTGTTTGGAATAATTAAAAACAGTTAATTTCGGTTCAATCTTGTTTTTCTTTTAGTATTCAAACAACAAATATACCCTCTATACCCTCTAAAAATCCTAAATGTGTGCACGCGCCATACCCGCACCAGCACGCATGACATGCGACCCTCACGACGTGCGACACACCTGTCACGCATATGAGGACGCAGCTGTGTCATCCCCTGCGCGCACGTCGTGCGAGAAAACCCGCACGTGCGTCGCACCGTGCGCGCACTTTGCTATCTGGGATGGGCTGAAGGCGACTTCAAACGCATCATCGACGGATAACGCCTATTAACTGCTACTGAACGACGATGCGTTTGAAGTCGCCTTCAGCGCACGTCATCGATAAGTATTATATTTTTTAAAAGTTTTTATTTTTGCAAGAAAAACTATTGCGATTACTCTGTCACCTTTTAACTGAAAATTTCACGTAGAATCCGAATTTCAACAAGTGAAATGTTAATCTTTCTTTTTTAATGAGTTTTTCTTGCATGATACGGAGAGGATACGATGTGGATACTATAAGGATACGCTGTAGCGTATCAGTTCTGTTCGTTCGGTCCGCCAGGGTATTTGCCATTGTTTAATAATATTTGGATCATTTGGCACTTTGAAAAATTGTATTTTGTTATCTTTGCCCTGCTCCCGATTACTTTTGTATCCCGATTAATTAAATTAAAATTAAATTAAATTTTATTATTTTGCCATTTATTTGCAACGATCATAGGCTAACTGCATAGCTGGCGCCACCACACGGCCACCGTCAACACCATGTACATTTTCAACTCAGAGTTCCAGGGGGCTGATCAAAGGACCCTGCACTAGCGTGGTAATTTTCCGCCGACTGTGGTTGTAATCTTACGGACTAAAGGTAGCCGGTTTCCACGGTACCAAGCGGAATATTACCATGTGTGAGGTTAACAAGTGTTGCAATAATAAAATATATTATTGTAGATAACGATGAATCAATCCAATGGAGCTTCGAACTTAATCGTTTATTCGGTATACTTGTCAAAGCGAGTCAAAAAATTGTCCTTGTTTCTGTTTACACACACACACACACACACACACACACACACACACATATATATATATATATATATGAAGGGTAGCGGTCCAAAACGGCGTAAGGGACATTTTGTCAATTTTTCAGGAGAGCGTAAAAACATTCTGTAAAATCGAAATCACCATTTAAAGATAAAACAAAAGTCAACTCCCGAGCTGAACTGAATTGAGGCCAAAAAAGTTTGATCAGAAAAAGTTAGTCAGTTTAGAGGAAATAGATGTGGAAGTTGACAATCTGAAACTGAAACTAACCTAAAATTGGAGCGGGCTCGGCTGCGGATTGAGATAAACAATTCCATGTTTAGTTTCTTAAAAAAATAAAAACATGCTCCCGAGATATTGAGTGTGTGAATATGGGTAAACAATGTTTGAAGTAAAAAAGTTAACCAGTTTGGAGAAAATCGACCGAGAATGCTGACCCTAGAATTTCACAGGTTTGAAAATCGGTTTGCGGTAGCGATTAAAAGTATAATTTTGATTTTTTTACAAAAATAAGAATATGCTTTCGAGATATAGGAATTCGGAATGAAAATAAAAAATTTTTGATCCAAAAAAGTTATTCAGTTCAGTGGAAATGAAATTTTTGTATGAGGTTGTCGCCCCTGCAAAAAACATCGTATTGAAAAGTATTAAAATGTATTGACATTTTGAATGCGATTCAATTCTGTTTTCTGTTCCGAAAAAAAGATTTTAAAAGTATTAGTTCGTACTGGTTCGCATTACACTTCATCACGCTGAATGCGAAACAGCAGTGTCGATGATTCGCATTACAAAGTATTGGTTGCATTAAACTTCAAGACGCCGAATGCGAGATGGCAGTCGTGGATCTTCGGCATTTAAAAGTATAAAAGTAATCAAGCGGTTCCTGTTTATTGTAAAACTTTTTTAAAATAATGTAAAACAAATATATAAATATCAATAATAATTAATGGTATACAGGGTGTTTTTTTTAACTTGAGACAACGAAATATCTCAAAAAATACGCATCCTACGGAAAAAATGTCTGGAATAAAAACTTGTTATTTTCGAGGGGGAAAAAAGATTTGCTAAAATTTACCCCACCCCCACCCCCACAGGAGGCAGGGGTGGGGGTAACTTTGTAATTTCAAATGGCAACCCCAATTTTTTATCACAGATTCAAATTCTCCTTTACGAAATACGTAAGTTTTATTCGGAAAATTTGTTTCGATTCGCGATAGATGGCGCTGCAATTGCGAAAAATGAAATTGTTGACACTACTTTTAGCTCTACCCAGGAATAACGACGCGGACGTAGTAGTTGTCTATTCCCTTCGGGGTGCTTAATTTCGGTGAGTCCCCTTGCCTCTCACCATCCATCGGGGTGCTTGAACTTTTGGCAACGGGACAGTAAAAGTGATAAAACTGTCGAAAACCATTCCCGAATGCAGTTGGTTGACGACAGTCGATTTTGGATGTAGACATTACATATCATCGAGTTGCCACTGCCTACAATCCTCGACGTCATTCCGGCCGAGCGATAACCGCGTCTGTCCGTGCTTAACGTTTATTCATTAGGAAGGTTGATTGTGTTCATTTGATTTGGGTGTGTTGGTTGCTTTCGTTTGGGTTATTGTTGTTGATCACGTTCGTTTGAATTGGTTTGGGTGTCGTTGTATTTCCTCATTACCTTACTTCATTACTTTTACAATGGAAATTCTATCTCAGCAACAGAAGATTGAAATGATTCTCATTTATGGAGAAAGTGGCAGGAATATCAATGATGCTCTCACGCTTTATGCTCAACGCTTTCCAGAAAGTGTTCCTTCACGCGCTTCTTTTTACCGGGTTGTCCGAAACATCATCACTGACGGAAGTGTACAACCGAAAAAAAGGAAGCGTCAAGTAACAGTTACTGGAGTTGATAATGAAATTGCAATTTTAGCTGCAGTCACTCATGACCCTCATGTTAGTACTCGACAACTAAGCCGCGATTCCGGAATGTCTCTATCCAGTGTTTGGAAGGCATTAAAACGTAATAATTATCATCCGTATCATATTTCACTGCATCAAGAACTTCATGGCAATGATTTTCAGAACCGAGTGACATTTTGTCAATGGGCGGTTCAACAGATACAAGGAAACCCGAATTTCTTTTTTCTAGTACTCTTCACAGACGAGTCGTCTTTCACAAACCATGGTAACGTTAATCGGCACAACATGCATTATTGGAGCGTAGAAAATCCACATTGGTTGCGTGAAGTTGAGCATCAGCGTCCATGGTCCGTGAACGTTTGGTGTGGAATAATTGGAGATCAACTTATCGGTCCGTATTTTATTGATGGAAATTTGAACGGTGAAAAATATCGTAACTTTTTAGAAAATCAACTTCCAATATTGCTGGAAGACCTAAGCTTCGAAGTGCGACACAACATGTGGTTTTGAACATGACGGTTGTCCAGCACATTATGCGGCAATCGCGAGGGAAGTACTCAATCGCGAATTCAATGGACGATGGATCGGTAGAGGAGGTCCAGTAAATTGGCCTGCCAGATCGCCAGATCTTACGGCGCCGGATTTCTATTTTTGGGGTTATCTAAAGAATCGCGTGTATCAAGAAGTGCCCACAACTCGTGATAACATGATCGAGCGAATCAGGTCTGCTTGTGCACAAATATCACCAGACACAATTCGCAGTTGTGTGGAATCCTTCAAAACTCGGATTAACAAGTGCATCGAAGTGCGAGGACACCACTTTGAGCACTTATTGTAAAATAATTAATCGAAATCAAGCATCCCTGTGGTGAGAGGCAAGGGGACTCACCGAAATTAAGCACCCCGATGGATGGTGAGAGGCAAGGGGACTCACCGAAATGAAGCACCCCGAAGGGAACAGACAACTACTACGTCGGCGTCGTTATTCCTGGGAAGAGCTAAAAGTAGTGTCAACAATTTCATTTTTCGCAATTGCAGCGCCATCTATCGCGAATCGAAACAAATTTTCCGAATAAAACTTACGTATTTCGTGAAGGAGAATCTGAATCTGTGATAAAAAATTGGGGTTGCCATTTGAAATTACAAAGTCACCCCCACTCCTGCCTCCTGTGGGGGTGGGGGTGGGGTAAATTTTAGCAAATCTTTTTTCCCCCTCGAAAATAAAAAGTTTTTATTCCAGACATTTTTTCCGTAGGATGCGTATTTTTTGAGATATTTCGTTGTCTCAAGTTAAAAAAAACACCCTGTATATATAATAAATGAATAAACACTATAAAATATTGAATAAAATTTTAATCCGCGGTTACGAATTCAAAAGCATTCCAATAACTTTTGGAATTTGCAAAATTTAAACCAATGCGACATTTCGCATTAAAAAGTTTTCAATTCACGCACGACATTCTTCTCAATCGATCGCATTTAAAATCATTAAAACTAATGCGAACTTTCGTATTAAAAAGTTTTCACTCAACCGAAACATTTCCATCATTAATTCGTATTGAAAAGTATTCAAACCAGTACGAACTCTCGCATTAAAAAGTTTACACTCGATAAAAAGTTCCGTCTCATTCTATCGCATTCAAAAGTATTTAAACATATGCGAACTTTCGCATTGAAAAGTTTTTACCTCGCTCAAAAAATGTGTCTCATTCTTTCGCTTTCAAAAGGATTCAAAGTAATGCGAACTCTCGACTTAAAAAGTTTTCATTTCGCTCTGAAATTTTCTCTCATTCGGTAGCATTAGAAAGCGTTAAAACGAATGTGAAGTCTCGCATTAAAAAGCATTGTGTGCAAAATTTTTTATCTTTCCTATTCAAACGCATTCAGGAATTTAATGTTATATAAGATGTATCGCATTTAAACGTTTTCGGCTAACCTCCAATGCGAAACTGACACATAACAGACTTCATGGAAACAAATCGTGAATGCGAAACAATACTTTTGAATTTTACGTTTCTTGCAGGGGCGGTGTAACAGATTGGTTTTCACTTTTTTCATCGTAAAAGTAATTAAATGTGATTATTTTATATTAAATTTGACCTTACCTGGAATAAGTTTTGTTGGTGAATAAAAAACAAACTAGTTACATCACAAAAACTTCGTATTTTTTGAAAAAAAATGATAATTTAAAAAGTTTTCAATTTTTAGGTTAGGATGGCACTGATGTGTTACTTTAAAAAATTTAATTTTGTCATTTTATTTATTAAAAAACGCTTAAGAAGAGAAATATTATTTACAATCTTCCCACTTTTTCTCCACAGCGTCTCGGCATAATTACAATTTATTGGTTGTAATTAATAAAAATCCGTAAGTTTAAGTCAACACGATTCACGCTACATAACCAACGACGTTGCGCCTGCGCGCGCTGCAATGGTGTCATGCACAGAATGTGCGTTCCCCCGTTTTGTCACGCCAACTTTTTATTGCTATACTACAAAATGTGATTTCGAGCAAATCCTTTTAACAGGATGTGTATTTGATTTTTAAATAATTTTTGGGCCAATAAACCCATTTTCGTCAAAATGTCCCTTACACCCTTTTGGACCGCTACCCTTCGTATATATATATATATATATATATTTATTCTCTCCCTTTTACGGGTTTGAGGGCCTCCGCTCCCTTCACAGTACGTTACAAAACCACTTATACTACCTTAATAATACTTACTACCTAAATAATAATATTCTACTTATATTAACTTATTTACTATCGCTTTGTCTTAACATAGTTATTCTCGAGATTTGCTGACTATTGAGTTTCCTGGGCTTTCGTTTCCTCTTACCATTTCCTTTAACATGATTTTTCAAGCTTTATTTACATTATTATCCTTGACTAGGAGTACGCGATTGGCCTTTCCCTACTACATGCCCTTTACTTTCTCTCATTTCTTCCAGTTTCATCATCCAGCTTGCCCCTTGTCCACTTCCATCCAAGGTCCACCTTATCCTGTCATCCACACTCTCCCCACCTGTTTCATCCCCCATACATCTCTCTAAAACATGCCCCCATGATTCTATCTCGTAATAACAGACTCTACATCTTCTTTCCTCTTCATCCATCCAGTACCTACACTCTCTCATTCCTTCTCCCATCTTAAATCGTATAACGTGGTTCCATTTACTCTCCTTTTGAATCTTTCTTAAATATTCTGGTTCTCCTTCAGCCTTCACTACCTTATACCACCTGTTATACTTAGATTCCACGATTTTTTTCCATCTTTCCTCCCCCTCCTTAATTATCAGTTCATTCTCTAACTCTTGCCATACTCTGACATCTGCTCTTATATCGCATTCTCTCCTCCTCTGTTGTCTCTCTTCCTCACACCTTGATCCTTCTGTGTTACCCCTAGTCTCTTTGTTTACTACTTCCCTTAGACAAGCTTGTGCTATCCTGCTTCCCTCCCCCCTCTTTAGTTTCTCCTCAAAGTTCCATGCTCTCTTCATTTGTTTAATAACCATTTTACTTTTACTTAATTCCTCCCTCAACATGTATCCTGGACAGCTCCAGCTCACTCCCATTACCCATCTCAAGAATCTCTCCTGCATACTTTCCACCCTCTTGTGCTCCTTCCATCCCCAGATCTCCACTCCGTAACTTAGGACTGACCATACCAACGCATCAAACATACACAGTCTCATTTTCCAATCATCTTTAAACCTTCTCTTCCCTATATCCCACACCTGCCCCATTACTTTAGCCGCACATTCTATCCTTCTCCTCACCTGCAGTTCAACCCCTCCTTTCGACTCAAACCAGAAGCCTAGGTAACTAAATTCCTCGACCTGTTCCACTTTCTTCCCGTACATCTTCCATTCATATTCTACCTTTGTCCTTCTCTTCCTAAACATCATCACCTTCGTCTTATTTACATTTACCGTTAAGTCTTTAATTCTCACATACTCCTCGAACACTCTCATTAAAGGAAACTCATCCCTCTCTCGTCATCCGCTAATAAGACTATATCGTCTGCATACGCTAAGGAATATACCTTGCTATTTCCCAAAGCCGTTCCCCCTTTTCCTTTCTTCTCCAGTTTCTCCTCTAGATCTGCCAACAAGAGACTGAATAGTAGTGGGCTCAATGGGCACCCTTGCCTGAGCCCCCTTCCACTCCAAAAAATCTCCCCTTTTTGTTTCCCAATCCTCACCCTTATCTTAGTCTCTTCGAATATCTCCTTTATTCTCTCGACCAACTCTTCGTCCACCCCCTTCTCTTTCATCACCTGCCATAACACCTTCCTGTTTACCGAGTCAAATGCCGCTTTAAAGTCTACAAATAAGGCCACTAACTTCCCTTTGTTCCTCCCTAAGTTCCTATTCACTAGATAATTCAGTACGTAGATGTTGTCTACTGTTCCCATCCCTTTCCTGAAGCCCGTCTGATTGTGTGGAATAATCCCTTTCTCTTCCATCTCCGTTTCTAATCTCTTTCTGAGAATCTCCGTATATATTTTGTAGCCCACCGACATAAGTGTGATTCCCCTATTCTCCTCCACCTTCTTGCCCTCTCCTTTCTTAATTATCGGCACCACTAACCCTGTCCTCCATTCTCCTCCAAAACTCAAAGCCTCGTTCTCAATATCGTCCTCACCTGTTGCCTTGTTTCTTTTGAGCCTCCCTATCGCTCTATTCAATTCCTCCCTACTTATCCCATTATTTCTATCATCTTCCCCTTCTATTACCTTCCTCTTTTCACCTAACACCTTATTTTCCACTCCTCCCAACAGTCGCTTAAAGTACAGGGTCCACTCATCCATCTCAATTTCCTCATTGATGCCCTTCCTTCCTCCTCGTTCCCTATTGATCACCTCCCATTCCCTCCCTTCCCTGATTGATTTTTCCACCTCTTCCATATACCTACTTTTCTCTAACTGCCTTTTATCACTCAACAATCTTTCATGTTCTCTCTTTCTCCTATTATATGCCTGTTTCCCTATCTCCCCTTTTCTCCACTTCTTTACATTTTCCGTCATTCTATCTTTACTCTCCTTACATTCTGCGTCCCACTATCCCCTCTTTATTCCCTCCTCCTCTTCTCTTGGCCTTACCTCTTCTTTTATCCTCTCGATTAGTTCTATTATCTTTTCAAGGCACGTGTCCACGTCTTCCCCTTCCATTCCTCTAATCTCCTCGTTCTCCATTCTTTCTTTAAATTCTCTCAATTTATCCTCCCCCCATCTGCCCATTTTTACCTTTCTTTCGCCAGTTCTTACCCATTTTTCGCTATGCCGCTTCCATCATGAGCATTTCAATGTCGCTATTAGCGGGAAGTGTTCTGAGCCTATTTCATTACCTACTTCCATTTTATCCATTCTCTTCCTGATTCTTTCTTCTGCTAGAATGTAATCAATCACTGTCTCCCCTTTTTCCTATAAAAGTCACTTCCCCTTCTTCATCTCCCCTTATATTTCCATTGCAGATAAACCACCCCTCCTCTCCTAACAGGTTCAAAAGAGTTTTACCCTCCCGATCTATCTCCCTGTGCTTGGAATTTCTTCGAAAAGTTTCGCTTTCTTCATCCCATATCTCCCCCCCTAACTCTCCTGTCCACGCGTTCAAGTCTCCTCCTATCAAGACCAACTCTTCATTCCTTTCCTCCGTCCATTCCCTTAATACTCTCCATCCTTCCTCTTCTCCTCTCCTTCTATACACACAAACGATCGCCACCCTCTCTTTTCCTACCTTTATTCTTCTCACCATCACGCCCTCCAGCTTTTCTTCTCGCTCTTCCACTCTTTCATTTCTCATCAGCTCCTTTTTAACCCCTGACACTATACCTCCCATCGCTCTTCCCTTCTCATGTTCTTTTCTCGCTTCTTGCATTGTCCATACATAACCCTTTGGCAACTTTCGTTTCACGCCCTTCCAATCCTTTTCATCCACCGACGTTTCACTCAGCATTACCACGTCCCATTTTCCAGTAGCCTCCCAGAATCCCTCGTTCTTGTTTTTTAGCCCTGACACATTCCAGAAAGCCACACTCACTCCTCTCTTTTTGTCCTTCCCCCTCCTCCTTCCCGTGCTCAGTTTCTCTTCTCTGGTGGAAACTCCGCCCCGTCTCTCCTACTCTCATTACCTTCGTCTACCCTTCTCTCAAGTATCGATCCCTCTGCTCTCAGCTCTTCTCTCTCTTCGTCCCAGATCCACTTCATCCCATTCACCCACAACCTGTCTTTCCCCATCCAAACATTACCCCCGTTCCTCCTCTCTATCCATGCTCTCCGTTCGATCATCCACTTCCTCTTTCTCTCTCTCTCCATGTCAGGTCCTCTTCAATTCTTTCATTCCTACCCTTTAGTACCCTTTTCCTTTCCATAATTTCTCTCTTCTCCTCCTCGCTTCCAACTTTCACTATGAGCACACCTGTTTTCCCTTCTGTCTTTCTCCCCAGTACCTTCACTGCCTCCACTCTCACCTGAGCCCCAATATCATTCATCAGCTTCTCCACTTCTTCCTTTCCCGAGTCGCTTTCTATTGTCATTCCTTTAATTACTATGTTTCGCTTTCTTTTCATTTTCTCTTCTCCTTCTAGTCTTACTTCTATTTCATTCAGCCGTATGCGCATTCTCTCATTTTCTTCCTGCAGTTTCTTATCATCCCCCTTGACTACGTCTCCTCATCCCACCTCTTCCTTCTTTTCACTCTCGCATTCTAGTTTCCTGACCTCTCCTCAAGCAAACTCATTTCAGCTTTCCTTTCTTTCTCACTCTCTATCTGTTTACTCTCTATACTATCCAGTTTCCTAAATACCACCTCTTTCTCGGCCTTCCACAGAGCATCCCACTCCTCCCATTTCTTTCTCATTTTTTTCACTTCCTCCCTGACTTCTCCCCTATGCGTCCTCGCTCTGTCAATACCTTTGCAGGTTTCCTCTCTGAGGCCTCTGATAAGTTTCTCGAGGCCTTCTAAACTACTCCCCCCTGACCTCCTTTCAGGTGATGTTCTCTGCCTAATCTTCTTGAGCGCTTTCTCATTTTCCCCTTCCTCATCTAACTGGTCTCTAACCCTTTTATTATCCTCCGACTGCTCCCCTTCGCTACTCGTGGTCGCTGGTTGTCGCCACTTATCAAAAACGCCCTTCGCGTTCGTACTATTCAAACTGTGCGCTCTTTGTAGCCTTTGCAGATTGAAGATTTTACCTATCGCTGCTTTTGCTGTGCTCCTCCGTATTGGATATAATCTTACATATTTGCTGAAAGCATCGATGGTGGACAGTATGTATTTATACCCTCCTTTGGAAGCTGGTAGCGGTCCATAGAAGTCAATAGATAAGATTTCCCCCGGCTTCTTTGGAGTGTAGTTTCGCATTTCAGCGTAGCAAGTCTGGTTCCGTAACCTTGTTCTTCTGACATGTGTCGCAGTTGGCTGATCGTCTTCTGATTACTTTTGCTAAGTGAGGATAGTAAAAATATTCGTTTAGCATCCTAAACACCCTTTGAGCACCCACATGACCATAGAGTTCGTGGCACTCGTCAATGATATTGTCTATCATGCCTCTCGTAAGATATAGTTTTTTTCCTCCCTGGGTTACTAGGTAGATGAGATTATCTCTTATCTCAAATTTTTTTGCCTTTCTTTCTTTAATGTCACTGTATTTTTGCTGTAGCACATTGTCCTCTTTTTGTTCTTTTTCAAATTCCTTCAGTCTTTTTTTTCGATGTTTTCAACAATTTGGAATACCTCTGGAAATAATTCACATTTTCTCAAGTTCTATGTCTCATTTTAAAGATAAGTCTGAATAGTAGTTTGCTACATTGTTAAGTTATGTTTAGAATTTTTTCCCTAGATTCCACTCTAAGGTCAAACTTGGTGCAAAATCTCGCAAAATTTTGAATAATGATTGTACTCATAAAATGATGTTAAAAAATTGATAAATTTAGTAAATTTTTGAAATTTTCCTACTTTGTTCACCAAGTTTGACCCTAAGACACAATCTTGGGAAAAAATTCTAAAAGTATCTTAACAATTTAGCAAAACACTATTAAGACTTACCTTAAAAATGAGCCTCAGAATTTGTAAAATGTTAATTATTTCCAAAGGTATCCCAATTTTTCAAAAACATCAAAATTTAACCTTTAAAAAAGATTGACTTTTCTATTAAATTAACATTTTGCCAGCAACTTGGGCTTATTAGGTGCAGAATTTGATTTACTTTCGTATGAACATGAGAAAACAAATTTAATGTTAATATTGTATAAATTAAGTCACTTTAGCTACAGCCAAAAAAAGCGTGTGAATAATTTCCGATTGCAGTGTGATAACTTCCTTTTTCTAAAATTTGGAAAATGAAAGTTTAAAATTCTGTAACATTTTTATTTGCAAAAAAAGGAATATTTAAATGTAAATAAATTTTCATTTGGAACAAGGAATTTTCAAAATCGGAAGAATTCTGTATTGGAACAGGAATTGATAAATTCCTGATAAATCATTTAAAAAGATAATTCCTTTCAAAAGTTAAAGTTATAATTCTTTATGGCAATTCCTTGTTACAGTTGTCAAAATATATTTTTTTGAAATGTATGAAACATATAATCATGAAGTTTCTATAAAAGTCCTTTAAATAGATATCCATTCAATTTTTATTATAATTTGAATAAAGATAAGATGTTTTCAAATTGTTGTCCAACTTTTTGTTAAATGCGTTTTACGGCTTGAATCTTGTCTCGTTCCAATCATTTTCAATGCGGACAAATGAAAAGGCATTAAACTGACGTCATGGTAATACTGTTAAGTGAATTGGCGTTAATGCTATTTAATGCGGTTCGCCGAGCCACCCACTTGAATGCCATACAATGCCTTTCATGACACAAAGTATTGAATTGGTTTAATGCCATTTAATGCGGTTCGCCGAGGCACCCACTTGAATGCCATACAATGTCTTTCATGGCAAAAAGTATTGAATCGGGTTAATGCCATTCAATGCTGTTTCGAGATATTTTCAGTTGAATGCCATACAATGCCTTCTGCGGCAGATTGCATTGACAAGGCTAATGCCATTTAAGAAGAATAGGAACCGTATAGGGACTGAGGAATAGACGCGAAAGTGATATAGTAGCCGCGAAGCATTCTCCATCGCAAAAATACCACATCCTCGTCTCTCTGAATAACGGCGGAAAGGCCGACATACGAGAGGGAGTAATATTAAATTTAGCAGGTAAGTTGAAAAGCTTTTCAATTTAAGGCCATGTGAGCGTAACCTCAAAAATTTTTTTACATTTTTTCCAAAACCAACTTACGTTCACACCAAACGCGATATCGAGTTGAAAATTTGGGAAATCAAATGAGAAACAGCCCTGGCGGACCGGCCGAACACAGGCGCGCGTTACGCTGCAGCGTAACGGTAAAGTAATGGTAAAGTAATATGGCATTAAAACTAATAAACAAACGAAATAAATATGTAAACAGTTGCAATTATAATAATACGTTAAAATTTACGTTAAATGGTCATGTCGTAATTGCAACAAGTTTATTTTTCAGCGTTAAAAAATAAAAAAACAAAGTTGCTGTCATTAAAGTCGGACCCCTGCATGTTGGCAACCCGCTTGAAGCCGCCGTTAGCAAACTGCCAACATGCAGGGGCCCGACTTCAATGACTTCGTTTTTTTATTTTTTAACGCTGAAAAATAAACTTGTTGCAATTACGACATTACTATTTAACGTAAATTTTAACGTATTATTATAATTGCAACTTTTCTTTATTCACACAAACTTTCATATCGATATCTCATTTCGTGTGGAATTGGTATGATAAAAAATATGTCGGTAAAGTACAAATCGGATAAGTGTTACATGCGCTTAAGGATTTTGAAAGGTTTTGAGATAATAAAAAAAATTTCTTCAGATTCGTGGGAAAATTTAAAATGTTTTTTCACTTTGCAAAATTAATTTTACAAGAATAATAAAGAATATTTAAAAATAAATTTTGAAGAATAAATAATAATTCAACAATTATTAATTTAGAAACAATCGAGTTAGTTTAAGAGATATTTAAAAGTTTTGAAAAGATTTGAAAATAATTAAAAATTTGTAAAGATTTTATAAACATTCCTAGGAAATTTGAAAATGATTTTTTATTTTGAAAAAAAAATTCCAAGAGAATATTTAAATAGATTTTGAAAGATTTTAATGCTTTTTAAGAAATTTACAGGTTTTTTTTTTAATTTGAGCAAAAATTAGAATGATGTTAAAAGATATTTAGAAGTTTTGACAGAGTTTTAACAAATAATTTGAAATTCTAGATGAAAATTTATAATAATTTTTTATTTTCAAAAAGTAATTCAAAGAGAATATTTCAAAAGATGTCAAAACGAAAACAGATTTTGCCGTATAAATAACAATCGAACGCTGTGATCCCTGCTATTGTTTAACTTGCAATTTTACATGTATTCAGTACATAATTGTTGCAAATAAATAGATTTTTGGTAATTTTGTGAGGAATGTCAATTTCAATTAATATTAGTGAATTCTCATGTAACCTCTTTCCTGTTAATATGTCTTCTTTCAAAGTTTTACATTCAGTCCTTATTCTCGCAGCCTTCACGATTTACTTCGAATGAAAATCTGCCACCTACATCTGTGAGTAACCCCACCCAGGAAATTAAACGACTCAAAAAGAGTTTGCGTCAATACGAAGAAAAATTGAAGAACATAACCGAGAAGTACGAGCAGGTTAAGGAAGAAGTGAAGAGTTTGGAACAAGCTTTGAGCGAATCGGATGCTTATGCAGATTCACTCAGAGAAGAGAATGAAGAAATGGCGTTACTAAGAAAACTGAATTGAACTGAACTGAACTGAAAAAATTGAATATTTCAAAGTAAAAGCTTCGGAAATCTAGAAATATAAATTTTTATAAAAAAAGAAAAATCTGATTTGTCATAAAAATTGATTCGACAAATTTTTCTAAAATCAAAATTTAAACTTTTTAAATTACTTTAAGTAAATTTTAATTCGTTTAGAAATTAACAATTACAAATTTTTAATTATACTTTTCGAAATTCAACCATTTCAATTTTAATCGCAAAGTTTAAACTTATGATAGGGAAAAATTGGAAATTTTACGCTTGCCACGAAAATTCAGAATTCTATTCTAAAATTGTCATCATTAAAAATTGAAGAAATTATTTAATTATTCAATAGAAAAATTGTTTTTTTTTAAACTGAGTTTGAAATGTCGAACTTTTTGGAACATTTTTTAAATAAAAAAAAACTTCAATATTCAATGCCTGGATCTAAAATCTGCTCATTTTTAAGGCTTAAATTTGAGAAATTGTTTTAATTTTTCATTGGTTTGAATTTATTCTGAAGGCATTTCATTCAAAATTCTTTGATTACAAATCCTTTAAACTGAAAAGCGTGCAACTATCAAGTCTTTTAATTTGATACTCTACGGTTTCGAAAAATTTAAGAAATCAGACAGTTTTGTAGGTTTAAAATTGAAACCAAATTATTCAGAAAATTTAAATATAAAATTATTAAATTTAAAACTGACTAATATTGAAAACAAACAATAATTTAAAATATTTAAATCTAAAATTATTCAATTAAAAACTAAAAAAAAATGCTTTTAATATGAAAATTTTCAATTTTGAAATATTTTAAAATGAAATTGGAATTGTTTTGAATACAAAAAAGTTTTTATATCACAATTGTTCGCGGCAATTTTTATAACTTTTAAATGAAGTTCGGATTTGTTTAAGTTTCAAGTTTTTGTAGTATACATTTTTTCATTTTTTAATATTTTTCATTTAAAATTACTTTTTATTATGAACGTTTTGTATAACGATTCAGTTTTACAGGGTTTATAATTGAAACTTTTTCCATTTTGAACGGTTGAAAAAAAGGTGAAATTAATTTTTGATTTTATATTTAAATTTGTCTAATCAATTTTTATGTTAAATCATAATTTCTTAAATTGAATAAAAATTTAGATTACTAGAATTTCAGAAGCTTTTACTTTGAAATAATCAATTTAGTTTTCAGTTTCTAATTGTAAAATTTTAGTCGCTTCTCATTTAAATTTATAAATATTCAAATGTTTTCACTTTTGAATCATTCCATTTTGAATGCTTTTATTGATCAATCATAGTTTTCATTCCTCTGAATTTTACATGATCTATTTTTGAAAATTTTAATTGAAAAATATTCAATTTTCAACGTTTGAAAATCGTCCTCTTTCGAAATTTTAATCTGAAATCATTCAATTCCGAGATTCTTGAATCCAAAGTAAAATTGTTAAATTCTGAACGCTTGGAATTAGAAATAATTAAAATTCCTCCCTAATTAAATTCAATTTTAATTTGAAATTATCCCATTTTAAACTCTTTTATTCGCAAATGACACAAGTTCAATTCCTTTTGATTTCATTCGAAATATCGTCATTTTTCAAAATTTTACCTATCTACAATATTTCGAATTGGAACATTTTAAATACAAAATCATTTCATAATTTTTTTAAATTTCAAACGCTTTCAATTCGAAATTATCAAGAACAAATTATGGTCTAGCCGTGGTTCACCGCGTGTGAGAGCCGAGCGGCGCTCGACAGCTAACTTCACAGTGGCTCTAATCCGCTCTCTAATTATAACTCTATACCAAAAAGCCAGTGATATTTGTTTAGATTAGTTTTAAGTATTTAAATCTTTCTTCGTTCGTTCAGTACAATAATGTTTGTACTATAAAATAGAAAGTATTATGTTGAAATGCCAAAAATAATATCCATCTTAGTTTGTTTAAATTAATTTTTAGCATCACAATCTTCGTTCAGTACAAAAATAGAACAATTTATGTACGATAAAACAAGAAGCATTATAATACGATGTATTTTGAAATAAAAGCTTAAAAATACGTTCTTTTGTAAATTATTATTTCGTAAATTCCACCGTTTCGCATTGAAGCGCATAAATATTAATTCCGTTATGTAGCATATACTCAGTTTCCTTCATTTCAATGCCATAAAATGCCCTTTCATTAACTTCACATTCATGCCAATGCCTTTTAATGCTGTTCATTTTAAGTTTTCATTTTAATGCGTTTCATTGCGCTTTGCGCATTAATAAGCATTCAGACAAAAATGGAATTAAAACGCATTGAAACGTTTCAGTTTGAAATACACTACTTTTCATAAAATAGCAGATTTTCTGTTAGAAAAATGATTAAAGTTTTTTTGAACTGTATAATTATTCGATACTGTTTACGTTCAAATCAATCCGCGCGTAGTACGGCAATACTGATTTTTCTCCCATCGACAGGGGATCTAGTACTCGGCTCGGTGCTGCCACCTACGATTAGTTTTGCAGAATGAACCTTATTATAATTGTAAAGAAGATTTTTTTTATTGGCATTAGGGTCGATAATGTTTTGTTTTGTGTTCGACAATTAATTTTTAAAAAGATATCTATTTGCAAGTAAATTAGAGTTAGATTTTCTATGTTTCGTCTCGGACTGACTCACTGGACTCGTCAGTAAGGTTATGTGATTCAGTCCTACCTTATACATTTTAATTGATCTAAATTAATTGTAATGTATATTTTTCAAAAAAAAAAAAAATTTAATTTTTTCGTTTATAAGTTTGTAAATTTTATAAATTTTGCAATCAATAATATTGTGCATTTCAACCACGGATAGGGGTTGAAACTTAATATAATCGATATAAATTTTGAATTAATTTTTCAAAAAACACAGCAAAAAATTAAAGAAAAAACATTATATATTATTCGGGCCACGCATAGGGGCCAGAACATAAATTAAAAGATCATCAATTACTAATTTTCTTCCTTCTCCTTCTCTTCCTAAGTTATCACATGTAATATAACAACACTGACACAAATTAAAAACTTTTTTATCGTAATAATTTTCTTAAAAACAGGTTAAAAAATTTTTTAAATCAGAATAATTTTCACACTATGTGATTAGAAAAGGATCCTTCTCGTCTGAGATCCAGAAGGAAACTAGCATTTTTTCCGAATTTCACATTAACTAACGGTAACCGTATACTGAGAATTTTAAAGAGAGGTCATGGCTGTAAACTAGACAACGTCGCACTGAAAAAGTATGTACCTAAGGGTCAAATCTCGACAAGCTTCTATAAGTTTTCTTCCCTCTATTTGGAAAGCCGGTTGATAGACTCTTTTTAAAAATTAATTGTCGAACACAAAACAAAACATTATCGACCCTAATGCCAATAAAAAAAATCTTCTTTACAATTATAATAATTGGGTCAATTAAAAACGACATCTTTCGAAAAATCAGCAAAGATGTCATCGAATTATGAACCTCATTATGTTAATGTAAATCTACAAAGTTCAAGTAAAATGATACATTATTCAGGGACTTATTATTAATTTTTTTGCAGACTTACCTGATCATAAATAAATTGTCCAACTCATGTGATAAACGAACTCGTGGAAAATTTCCACGAAAGCAATTGGCATTCAGGACTGAATTCTCTCGAAACGCGACAGAACGAAGCAGTTGAATTTTCAACATAATATCTTACGTAAGAAATGGTTTTGACCACAACCCACTTTCCCCCTGTAAGATAGCATAGGAAAATCCTTGCCCCCCCCCCCC
>CAKNYM010045889.1:86688-119271 GCA_932195095.1 Andricus curvator | reverse complement strand
AGTGGTTCTGCAGAAACTGATTGGAGGAAGTTACCGTTTCACCTTAATGCCATGTGACGAGTGGGTCACGAAGCGCCACATCGAGTTGAAAATTTGGGATACTAAATAAGAAGCACTTAAAAACGCGGCTCTGGTCCTAAATTTTTATATGTATAAAAAAATGTTATTATAACAAAATGTTTTTTGCTTTTTTCATAATTACCAAAATTTAGGACCAGAGCCGCGTTTCTCAGTGGTTCTTATTTACTATCCCAAATTTTCAACTCCATGTGGCTATTCGTGTAAAAATAAGTTAACAAATAAAAAAAGTTTCGGTATGGTAGGAATCCGGTCACGTGACCCACTCGTCACAGAAACTCTACTTTCAAAGCGCTTCATCAAGCATCAAAAGTCTAACTTCCGATAACTGAGTTATAAAAACAAAATTTCTATTATAATAATCAGAAATCAAAATTTTTTAAAAATTTACCTTTTCGCCGTTATTGATTGAGATAGTTTACCTTTTTTAATTTAAAAAAACCATTCGTGAGTTCTTGGTTCTTTTCTGAATTTTCACTGTTTTGTAACAGTTTTTTTTCAGACATTGAAAGAAAAACTATTATGTTCATTCATTCTTTTCTTTGAATTCCTGTAAAAAAGAAGAGAAATTGAGAGTTTCTTTTTATAACACCTTGAGAATTTTATTTGGGGAATAATTAAAAAAAAAAAGTTTTTTTATCATTATCAATGTTGCCAAGTAGTAAACAGTTTGCAAATCTTATACGATGTTAGTACTAAGTTAATAATCACTGAGTACGATTTGCGAAATGTTTGTATTTTTCGGCTGGTTTAAGAAAGTACCTAATTTGTTTAATTGCAAATTTAAATATTGTTGCCGGTCGTGCAACCTTTTACAAATTTAATATTTTTCATATCTCGACATTTCCAACATTTGCTACCCAAAAACGCAACATTTGCAATTCTCGCAGAAATTTTAGGAGTCGAATTGCAAATAATTTAACAATAATTTAAAAAACGATAACTTGCGTTATGTATTTAGTTTTGCAAATCATACAATAGTTTCTTCTCAATGGAAAAAAGCAGAAACAACATTTTGCAAAATCTTCGGTATTTTCGCTGGGGAGTGATAAACAAAATAATTTGTTTATAATTAATAATGTTGCTAAGTTGTAAACACTTTGCAAATGTAATATGACGTTGGTAATAAGTCCTTTATCACTCAGTACCATTTGCAAAGTGTTTGTAATTTTTAGCTAGTTTACAAAAGTAACTAATTTGTTTAATTGCAATTTTAATATTATTGCCAGCTGAGCAACGTTTTGAAAATTTGATAATTTTCAGGTCTTGACATTTCTAACATTTGCTACCCAAAAACGCAACCTTCGCAATTTTCGCTGGAATTTTAGGAGTCGAATTGCAAAAGATTTAACAATAATTCAAACAACGGTAATTTGGATTATGTATTTAGTTTTGCAAATCATATAATAGTTTCTTCTCAATGGAAAAAAGTAGAAACAACATTTTGCAAAATCTTCAGTATTTTCGCTGGGGAATGATTAACAAAATAATAATTTGTTTATAATTAATAATGTTGCCGTATCACGAACGTTTTGCAAATTTAATACAGGATTGTGACTGAATTCATAATTACTCAGTCAAGTATGCAAAATGTTTTGAATTTTCGTAGATCAATGGGGGGCAAATTTTGCAAATTAATTAATTTAAACAAATTGCCGACCCGATCACGTTTGGCAAAATTTTATTTTATGTTCAACATATAAAAAAAACAACTATACCATGTTTTTAAGACCTTCGGAATTTATGTTAATTGACTCGATTTTTAAGTCCAATTCCACTGGCCTATTGAATCAACATTTTTATTTTGTATCCTTGGAGTTCTATATGAGTTGGTTTTCGAACTGTTTCTCTATTCCGTGGAAGCGCTGTGATCGAAAATTTGAAAATTGAATTCGGAATGAAATATGTCAAAATAGTCGAGGTTATTTACTTCCATTTACTTCGCATGTATCTCAATTAACCTCGAAAGTGTACATGTCTAAATCTAATTTAGATTTTTATGAAAGGATTTCTGAAACGAACTGTTATTGTTAATGAACCTTCCGGTTGGGTTGATGTTGTAACTAAAGCCAGATCTTCGAAATAATTTACTGTCATTTACATGCAGCAAAAAGATTTCTTAAACTTTTCGCCGTGAGAAACTGTTACAAGAAGAGACCCTAAGTTGAAAATTACACATGCTGCCTGGTTAAGAATCACAAAAGAAGATCCTACAACTATCCAAATGCAAACTAAGCACAAGTCTGTAGAAGATTGGGAAACTTACTCCTTGATAGAAGTAAATAACCTCGACTATTTTGACATTTCATTCCGAATTCAATTTTCGATCGTAGCGCTTCCACGGAATAGAGAAACAGTGGAAAAAAATCATATAGATATCCAAGGATACAAAATATGTGTTGATACAACGTTATTTCTGCCGAGGCTTCATTTCCCGATGGGCTATGTACTCAAAAATCTGTCAATGAGATTGCTAGAGATGGCGGGGACTGTGAGGACGAAACGAAAGACTGCGTTACATTCCAAAGCATTGCGCCCAGTTTCATGTCGACGTAGAATCTTCGTAATCGCTCGCAGTCGGTAACATTCGGCCGCATTCAGCCATGGATAATAAAACAAAATTTTGAATCAATTCATGCATAAATAAATTGCGAAATTATTGACAAGGGCATTAAGAAAACGGTAATAATTCGAGTAATAATTTCAGCATATATGCCACCGGGCACTTGAAAATCCCATTTGTTCACCAAGGGAAAAATTTGGATTTTCGAAAAATTGGACTGATACTTCAGGGTTAGATCGACAGTTGCCAAATTTTTTAGGGATTGAAGAGGAATGTCTACGAAATAAAACCATACCAATAAGTTTAATTTTTAATCCATCATTACCCCCCCCCCCACAATGTCTAAAATATGAACCAAAAATTAAAAAAACTACATTTTTACGTATTATTTTTAATATTAGGCATTTTCTGTAGTCTTTTTCAATACATATAATTACTAATGGACAATTTGAAAATCCCCCATGACTTTGAAAACGATGTTTAATTGTTTAAATAAATGCACCTTAATTAAATAATTATTTAAAAAAAATGTAAAAAATAGTCGTATTTTCTGAATGCAATGTAATAGTTGGTCATTGTTTGGAATAGACCATTTTTTTCCTAACATGATGTAATTATTTGAACAATTAATTATTGTTTATTTTCCAATCGAGCCAGAGATGTCCATTTTTTTCTTAAATTGGTATGCTACGCTACTTATTGTACACTCACATAACTTTGATACATTTCTTCTAATTTGTAACAAATTTATATTTGTTTAAACAATATTTATTTGCTCAAACAGCTTTTTGTTATTCAAAATTTTATTCATTTCATTTTCAAAGAAAATGTAAAAACTCGAATAATAATTTTTATTATTGAAGGTACTTTTTTATAATGTAATCATGGTCAAGATAGTAAAAATATGAAGAATACAGTAATACATATACTTTTATAATTTACATTTTATTATGACTTTATGATTTATTTAATAACACGCCAAAAAATATGTAAACCACACATACTCAATTTGAAGAGAATTTGGAAGTAAACAATAATCAATTGTTTAAACGATGACATAAAGTTTTCAGCAGAATTTATTACTCCTCAAAATCATTCAATATTATGTTTAATTCAGAAAACACGATTTTAAAAATATTTTTGAGAGAAAATAATTTTTTAAACAAATAGAAAGGACCCCGCACTAATTGTACAGAAAAAAGCGTTATGATAAAAAATTCCAAAAAAATTTTTTTCTTGTATTTTCGAACCTGCAAACTAAAAATTCAAAAGAAAAATGTCAGAAAGATGGACAGTTTTTAGACACACACTTGTACAAAGTTTCGATTTTTACATGTATTTTAATGGAAAAATGCTTATTTTAGCAAAATGTTTTTTTTCCTCAAAAATGGTATGATAGATTGGACTAAAACTTTTATATTTTGAAGATCAGGCGTACCGAATCAAAAGATTCATACCCGCGAACTAGAAAGATAAACGATTCTTTGGGTATACAGCATGTCTTTGGGGATGTTTTTGTACCCTAAACATCCAAGTAACATATGTAAATCATCATTTCTTAGTAACTAAAATCAATAGAGATTTTTATTCAACTGCTACGGTATGAAACGACTTTCCAATAAGTGGAGTAAGCGTACATAGCAAGAATATGTTTGAATATGTTTTGACCTAATTTTAGGGGATGTTTTACCATCCCTTAAACAAATAGTCTGAAGTTCCTAACGCATTAATCAATAACGAAAAATAATTTTATTTTTAAATGCATGAAAGCTGCTATTTTATGACAGAAAATAGTCGCGTACAACCCTAATAACTTCTTAAAGCACTTTCAACCCCTCATCAGATATAAAACTCACCCAAGCTACCCCTACATATTTTTAAAATTCAACAAAACCAACCTAATTCAAAAATCCGCCCAGTTTTTGCGGGTAATAATTTCAATTGATGCCAAAGGGGCACACATAAAGTCTCAACCCTTCAGCACATGTAGAAATCACCCCAGCCACCCCCGAATATTTTAAAAATTCAATAAAATCACCCTAATGCAACAATCACCCTAATACAACAGGTTTGCAGAGGTTGGTGCAAGTTCGTGTTTATGAATATTTGAATTTCCCACATAAAAGTACTCTTGCAACTTACTCGTACAGTTTCGTACAAGTTACAACAGGTTTTCTCAGGTTGGTACAAGTCCGAGTTTATGAATATTTGAATTTCCCGTGTAAAAATATTTTTATAAGTTATAGGCAAAGGTTAGAACAATATTAAAACTTTTTCGTGTAAAAATAGTCTTACAACTTAATCGTACAGGTTGAAACAAGTTAAAGCAGGTTTGTACAGGTTGGTACCAGTTGCTATTATTTATTTTCTTACATATTATGAGTGTATTTATATTTCAATTATTACTACCGTTAATATCGCTTTAATATAAGTGTACTTGACTTATATTTTTTGTTATCAATTTTAACGTGTTTGGAAAAGTACGGTGTGAATTATCTTTGGTTATTTTCTGCCTTAATCTTGAAGTTTTTAAACATTTTTTTGCCCATTTGGCATCAACTGAAAACATTTTCAGAAAAATCTTGGTGTACTTTGAAATTAGGGTGATTGTATTGAATTTTAAAAATATTTAGGGGTTGCTGGGGTGAGTTATATATGTGCTGAGCGATTGAGACACTTTTTTGTCCCTTTGGCATCAACTGAAAACATCAGAAAAACCTGGCGTATTTTTGAATTAGGGTGCTTTTATTGAACTTCTACAATATTCGGGGGTGGCTGGGGTGAGTTCTACAGGTGCTGAAGGGTTGAGACTTTATGTGTGCCCCTTTGGCATCAATTGAAATTATTATCAGCAAAAACTGGGCGGATTTTTGAAGTAGGTTGGTTTTATTGAATTTTAATAATATTTAGGGGTAGCTTGGGTGAGTTTTATATCTGATGAGGGGTTGAAGGTGCTTTAAGAAGTTTTTAGGGTTGTACGCGACTATTTTCTGTCATAAAATAGCAGCTTTTATGCATTTAAAAATAAAATTATTTTTCGTTATTGATTAATGCGTTAGGATCTTCAGACTTATTGTTTAAGGGATGGTAAAACATCCCCTAAAATTAGGTCAAAACATATTCTTGCTATGTACGCTTCCCAGCTAACACAGTTACTAGTCCGAATAGTCACATAATTGTAACAAGATTAAAAAAACCAGTCACTGGTGACTTCCATGCTGGTCACCCAGTGACAATATATTTCCCACTCAAAGTAGTAACAAATTACAAGCGAAGCAGGTAACATTATCCCGCCATTGTAATCACATGCTTGTAACAAAGTGATGTTTGGAAACGCAACGTGCAATGACAGCTTAACCTCAAAATATACATCGTTTCGGAATTATAATTATGAATATTTTTGCAAAAATGTTGGAAAGGAACATAATTAAACGATAAATAAGTTCCAGAAAAGGGAGATAATATGTGAACAAAGCTTTTATGAAAAAACAGATATTTATCAGCTGAACCCTTACGAAAAAGAAATTACATTATAGAGGTTAGACCCAAAATGTATATGTATAAATGAAGATCGCTGCCGGCTGTTACCGCCATGTTACTAGTCTGACAGGGAACGGTTGCAAACAAGCCTCCCTAGTAAACTACGGCGATTATGCCGTTACATGCTAGGAGACTGAGATACAAGTAACAATTCCTCTGATAACATGTGATCATTCAGGAACCTTTCAGGATGGTAACAGGTTAGCTGGGTTACTCCACTTATTGGAAAGTCGTTTCATACCGTAGCAGTTGAATACAAATCTCTATTGATTTTAGTTACTAAGAAACGATGATTTACATATGTTACTTGGATGTTTAGGGTACAAAAACACCGCCAAAAACATGCTGTATACCCAAAGAATCGTTATTCTTTCTAGTTCGTGGGTATAAATCTTTTGATTCGGTATGCCTGATCGTTCCAAATATAAAAGTTTTAGTCAAATCTATCATAGCGTTTTTGAGGAAAAAAAAACATTTTGCTAAAATAAGCATTTTTCCATTAAAATAAATGTAAAAATCGAAACTTTGGACAAGTGTTTGTCTAAAAACGGTCCATCTTTCTGACATTTTTCTTTCGAATTATTAGTTTGCAGGTTCGAAAATACAAGAAAATTTTTTTTTAGAATTTTTTATCATAAGGCTTTTTTTCTGTACATTTGGTGCGGGGTCCTTTGTTCAACACTAGAAGAAAAGTATCAAAATTATGTAACTATTCAATAATAAGTAGCATAGGATACCAGTTTGAGAAAAAAGTGCACATCACTGGCGCGATTTTTAGAAATTTTGAAAACAATCAATAATTCATTCTTTAAATAATCAAATGAAACTTTTCAAAAAATTTACCACGCCAATCAATGACCAAGTTACATTTCATTAAGAAAATATGATTATTTTTTACATTCATTGGAAAAAATAATTGTTTAAATAAATTACTTATTTAAATATATGGCTTTCTCACAGAGGAAGCTTTCTAGTGATAAGAAATGTCGAATTTTATATTTTGACTTACCGTGACTTAATTTGTGTGCCAACACAATACTTTTTTAATAATAAATCACAAGACGTGGATGGGGTGAAACTGAAAGGGCACAAAATTTAAAGCAACTATAGTCCCAGATAGAAGCAGAAAATTATAAATAATAAATTGGTAAGGAATATCAATTTTGATCGCGCAGTTTGAGAAATAAAACCCGTTTTATTTTTTATTTATTTGGTGTATTTTTTTTAATCATAATTTAGAATTTCGATACTCCTTAAAATCGATATAACCTTGCAATTGAAGTTCGTAGCATATCATCCGCTTCAACGAGTTTTGTGACAACCTCATAACATCTGAGGAGGAATGCATATGCATGAAAGCTTGCATATCAATTCGTCAGTTCCGCGATTATACATTTCACGCTGTCAAGACGGACGCGGACTTCTGAATCTCCAGTGTCTTCATAATCGAATTGTTCTAAGTACAGCTTACATCGTTGCGAACGGCAGAGATCCTCTCATAAAAATGGTCAGGAACCACGAGATTATTGGCGAAGGAGCGTTCCTTTACAAAGCCGCGGAGCAAGCGGCCGAGACCCTTGGCCTGAATTTTAACATCAGAAGTGAGGAAAGTGCATTACTCCATCTAGATGCTTCACTTCTAAAAGCCGAAGTGAAGAAAGCAGAGGTTGACAAATTTCACCAACAGCTACTCGACAAGAAAATGCACGGAAACTTTCACAGAAATGTAGAAAAACAGTCCTTGTCGAAGGAGCAAACATTTGCTTTCCTCAAATCATCAGGGCTTAATTCAGGTACAGAGAGTTTTATTTTCGCATGCCAGGACGGTGTCATTTCCACCTTAGCATACCGTGAGCGCATTTTATGTCAAGAAGTTCCCAGTGATAGGTGCAGAGCGTGTCATGCACACGCTGAGTACCTAGAACACATACTATCAGGGTGTCCGACCCACGCGGGAACGACGTATATCTACAGACATAATGCGGCCCTAAGAGTGCTTTATTACCATCTTTGTCGCCCTTATGGTGTTGGCCGCGACCCTGCCCTGCCGAACGCTCCAAGGGAGATAAAGTCGATTGTCCGAAACGAGAAGTGCCAAATTTTCTGGAACTACAATTTTCGGGCAGCAGTCTCCGTTGCGCACTCGAGGCCTGCCATTGTTCTCCAAGACTTCGAGAAACGAACTATATTCGTGATCGAATTCTCGGCTCCGTCTGAGTACACGTCTTCAGTTGGAATTCAATGTTCGCAAGGACGAATAGAAAAACCATAGCCTTCAGCCATGGTTTTACTACTCGTGCTACGAACATTGACCTCCCCGCGGTAAAGACCTGGCTAACCCTACTTGTGATGTAATATACTATTTATTGAATTTTGTGTCGTTTTTCCAGAAACTTAATTTGTTTATTTTTAAGGTTATTTTTTACGATTTAAACAAAAATACGCATCCTATCAAAAAGTAATTCATAACAAATTTGTAGATATTTTTTGGCTGAACAACTTTTGTTGAATAATTTGTTCCATACCTTGTGTTTTTTTCCAAAAATTTAGTTGTTTTTAAAAATTTTATTTTTTCGATAAAATCAAAAACTAGTATTCTATAAAACATAATTGAAAATAAATTTGTAAATGTATAGACGTTAAATGGGATTTTGAATTTGATTTTAATCTAATTTAAAATTCCTAAATTTCAATAAATTTGTAGTTCTTTTTTGGATAAACAGCTTTCATCCTTACCGAAGGGTTGACAACTCGATTGAAAAGTGTACACCTACTTCTGCCTTCAAGATAATTCAAAATAATTCAGGATATTTTAGATACTTCAAATACTTCAGGATACTTCAGAATATTTCAAGATAATTGAAGATATTTCAAGGAACTTCAGAATATTTCAATGTACTTGAGGATAATTCACATACTTCAAGATACTTCACATACTTCAGGATATTTCACATACCTGGGTATTGTCGATTTTTTCTTAATGCATATTCGTTACTGGAAAACAGGTGAATTAAATAGGAATTACCTCTTACAAAATAATTGAATAAAACCCAAAAAAAGTATGACGACTTTTTTACTGCACTTTTCTAATTGTTTAAATTTAAACATTAAAAATGTCGCTTCTTTTGAAAGCCGATCCTCTGCTTTCAGTTTTCTTTTCAAAATGTATCGAGAATTCAACGCATTTCAAATTCAATGCTTGGAGCTGCGTTTAGATTGAAATATACAAATATTTTTGGTTTAAAATTAAAATTTTTGAAAATATTTTCATGATTTTTCACAATGGTAATGTATAACCTTTAAAATTGCATAATTGTAGGTACAAACATAAAAGGAAAACTAATTTCAAATTCATAGCGTTTGTATTATGAATTAAACCATTTAAACCTCTGAGCTTTTTAAAACTTTTTCAAAACTTTTTTAGCACTTTTTTGTGTATAAGAAAAAATTATAAAATCTGATTTTTTTAATTTTGGTTTTGATTTCATGAAAAAATAAAGAGCTGTTTACCCTATCAAACGGCTTATAAAATCAAAAATTTACTGAGGAACATGGTAAATATTCTTCCATATACAATCAAAAAATAAAAAATTTATGCAACAGAAATTGAAGAAAGAAAGATTTTTTTAAATGTTTTGATGTTCTTCAAAGGGCTAATCACAATTTCAAAAATATTTAAATACTTAATTATTAAGGCTGTTATGCACTATAATATTTGACACATTTTACCTTTGTAGTATTCAGTATATTGAATTATTTGACAGTTAAAGCTATTTAAATATGCAAGAATTTTGAATTGAAAGTGTTTGATAATCTTAGATTGAAACATTTCAAAGTTATTACTTACAGCTTGGAATTGTTTAAAGTTGCAGGATTAGAAATGAACGTCTTTTAATACTTGAATCATTATTTCAGAAAGATCACGAGGGGTGATTCACTCTGAAGTCAGACGGCGCTAAGTTCAGTGATTTCACCTGATCTCCACTGATTTCCACTTCTGAATTCAGTGAGCTCAGTTTTGAACTCAGCGAGGAACTCATCGTGCATCTTCCTTCTATGCATGGGAAAGAAGGCGACGCATGGTTTGCCATGGCGACGTATTTTCCTAACTGCTCAGTGAGTGCAAGTGATTTCAGTTTTGAACTCACTGAGTTCACTCTTTAATTAGCTGATTTCAGATTTGAATGCCGAGTGAAATAGTATTTTTAATTTATTTTATTATTTATTTTATATTTATTTTATTTTTATTTATTTTTTATTCCGAGTATAAATTCAGATCAGTTTGAAAGTAGGACTACTGAAAATCGGGAGTGCTTGAAATAATTCAAAAAAATTTCAGTTTGAAAAACTCTTTAGAGTATCATAATATAATAAGTATAAAACTCTTTTATTTATTTTTTAATAATTTGGAATTCCACAAATTATTTATTTTGTGAGAAAATAACACATGATTTTTGTAAAAATTAAAAAAAAGAATACAGTCAAACCTGGATTTAGTGAATCTTGATTCAGCGTTTCCGAGAATTGTCGCTGCGCAGCGCGGATGCGTGAGAGGACCTGCGGGGGGGGGGGGGGGTGTTCAGTCAGACATGACAAAACAGAGAGAGAAATAGGAGAGAGACAAAATAGTTCAGTGAGCCTGGATTGAACGCGGCCGTCAGCCCCAAAACCGACGCTAAACCCAGGTTTGACTGTATATTTAGTGGTCGATAAAGGTGAATTTTGTTCTAAGTGTTTGTTTCAGAATAAAATCACTCTATTATTGTTTCTGATTTCGTTCTGTCACTCATGGATTGCGTTTTTCATAGAAAAAAATTGAACTCTGATATTTTTTACATTTATAAAATAATAATTGAATTCACCTAGGGTAATTTTTATAATATCTTTTGAAGGGGGTACAGTAGGGAGAATCGAGCATGAAAAAAAGATGCAACAAAAGTAAAGCGTGAACGAAAATTCTACTCGCCATTACAGGAAAATTACGCGTTGTTACGCATTATTACGTATAATAATTGCATTATTACTCATTATTACGCGATTATTACGCAAGAAGTGTACGGAGTAATACCTGAGTGAATACCCCCTCGTATTTTCTTTATTTTTACAACTTTTAATTTAGTTGACCGGCAAATTTCAATGGAAAAAGCGGACATTCAAGAGGAAAAATATTCTTTTTCTCGGCTTATATGCCGGCTTTTTCTATCAAAAGTTGCCGGCCAACCATAAATAAAAGTTGTAAAAATGAACAAAATAACATTTGCTTGAAATAAACTTCATTATTCTTAGGGTAGATTTCTTATGTATAAAGTTTATGACCAATAATTTTGATCATGTAAAAGGTGCGTAAAAGCGATGTGAAAGAACCCCTAACCTAAAATTTGCTTCAAATAACAGTGCAAATGAGAATATTATATTTACCGCCATGAGTCTTCTAACTGAATCACGTGACTGAAATATGGCACAACTTGTACTACACAGCGACGCTCACATACTAAACTATAAGTCAGGCGCGGATCCAGAGAAGTGTCCTGGAGGGGGGGGGGGGGGCCAGAAAATTGTATACACATTATTATATAGTATAATATAGATTTTTCAGATTGATCTAGAATCCTCGTGCTATTTATTTAAATGACAAGTTCGTTCCGCAACACCGCTGCGACCCAGGTTGCTGATCAATCTCTCTAGCGATCACCCCAAGTTAAGAGCCTCACAAAATTGTTATGTGTGGCTCCCCACTTGGGCCAATTAGTATCCAAGGTCTTCGTTTCAGGCGTCATTCACTCTATTGTGACTCTGTTTACAAACTATTTGTCGCCACACTTTTCTGTCCTGGCATACTACTCTAGCTTCCTTCACGTCCATGCATTTTTTCATGCAAGCTCTTGTGTTTCTATGGCTTCTTATGTCCCTTCGGATTAGTGTCTCATTCACAGACTTTAACCATTCCAGTCCTATATCTTCACCTCCTAATAATTCTTTAAAAGAGTCTTTTAAAGCGTCTACTATCCCGTCTGTATCATATAGCATTTCACCTTTGCTGTTTCTCATGCTGACAAACTCTGTACTTTTACTTTCCTCCATCTCTTCAAATAATAGTTTCATGGTTCCTTCGAAGTCGTTTTGTATTTGTCTTTTTTTTTTTATTTTCTCTTTACTTTCCTTGACTAGTCCTTTAACTCTCCTCTTGTTGTGTCCGTAATCATTTTCAAGTATATTTCTCTCCTCATCGCTAAGACCTGTGATGTTCAACGTTCTCTTATATATAATTATATATATATATATGTATATATATATATATATATATATATATATATATATATATTTATATATCGTCGCCCTGAAGTTATACTACGCCATGTCCACTTTTTGAAATTTTTGAACTATTATCATTTTTAGACTCGGCAAGGGTTAAACCTTGTTTTTTAATAAATATTTCCCTGAAATTTATTTCCTCAGCTGTTATAATTATTAATTAAAATAGTGACGTTAATTAAAAGTTAGAATTATATCACGCCATGTCCTCTTTTGCATTGCTATAAGTGAAAAATGCCAACTTCGTAGTGCATATTTTATATGGATAACCCAAGTCCAATTTGAGAAATAACAATTTTCAAAAATATATTTAACTTTAAAAGTAACCATTGGAATATTACTCAAAAGTCAATAATTTGCGAACAACTCATTTAATTCGAGGTATGTAACACATCAGAATAATGTAAACTATCACTCTCTTAAAATTTTCACTTAAGAATTTCATTATAAATAGTTAATTTATAAATATTTTGTGTACATAACGTACTATAATTCTGAGGAAAAATGAATATTTTGAATCTCATATTACGCCATGTCCAAAACCAATTTTCTACATCAGGTAACATACATTCATAATAGTATTAAAAGTTGTGCTAATATGTTCTTGATCATGCATTATTTCTTACCGATGAACTCATTTCGACATTTGAGAACGTTTTTGTAGAGTATATTATGGTTCAACTTTGAACCTCAAATTCTCAGTTTGACAGTTGAGGGACATGGCGTACTATAACTTTAGGGCGACGATATATATATGTATACATATATGGGGCATAATTTCTGAAGTGTACCCACCTCGAAAATGAAAGTTGTCCGATCGGGCTGCAAATTGGCCCAATTGTAGTCCTATTAGATAGTACTCTTCAAACCAAAAATTAATTAATTTTGATAATTATTTATCAAAGTGGAGGGGGTACAATTTTTGGGGTTTTCAAGCAAAGCCTTAGTTTCAAACGTTTGTAACTTTTGTCCTATTGCCTCAAACAAAATTTCACCTGAAATATTTTTGATAGATTTTTTCACAAAATTTCTGGTGGTGATAACGATTTTTGGAAAAAGTCAAAATTTGACCCGAATTTTTGAAAATCAAAAAAATAGAACGATACGTAAAGAAGATGCCGTGATAGGGCGGGCGGCGCGCGATTTACCCTAGTGCGCTCACGCCGAGGATCTTTGTGCAACGCTTTAGTGCCAGTTTTTCAAGTTAAGTAATATTATATGCTACAAGAATGACTGCTCTCTGCATTTTCAGGGTGAAATTAACAAGGCCTGCATTACGGTCAGTGTAAAATTAATTGGGAATATGCTTTAAAAATTAGAAGTGAGAATATATATCTTTTGAATTTACCCGCGCATTTTTCACTTCCTACTTCTGCCACTAGATGGCTGTCTGCCACTAGATGGTTGTCATTCTCACAAGAGAAGATCATTTTTAACAGTATAAGAAACTGGAATTTAATATTCGTATTTTACTCGCAGATTTGATCTGAAATCGAGTTTATCGAAGCAGGTTTGTACGTAAATTTATTTTATTCTTCATTTTCTCATTCTTATTCTCCTTTATCTATTATTCTCATAATTGTATTTTTGGAAAAATCGTGACTTTGGTCATTCTCTTCTAAAAATTTTTTTTTCAATTTTCAAAAAATACTTTTGGCACGATGCCCTCTGAAAAAGTGATTAAAATTTGGAAGAGTAGATGTATTAATCCTTTTCAAAAAGTGAGGCATAAATCAACTAAGCTTAAACTCCGTTGTGTTTCCCAGGACTTGCGTTTGAAATTGCCTACACTACCAGAAGGAGCTCAAATTTGCAGTTCATGTAGATACCAACTCATCAACTCAGCGGGAACATCATCCTTGAACTTTGGAGATGTTGCAGAGCCTTCTGGTAGAAATAAGGTAGAATATGAGGATCATGAAATGATTTCTGACGATGATGAAGATCAGCTATGTGACAGCGAAGAAGATTTAGATGTCTTGGACACCAAGCTGCAGTGTGAAAACAAATATCATAAAGCTGGTGTTGAAGTACTTGATCAAATCATCGAAAAATGCAATGCCTCTAAAGATCTTCAAGAACAATTTCAACTTCTTTCGCTTGCGCCAAAATCTTGGGGACGAAGAAAACTGATGCAGGTGTTCAATACATCAGAGCGAAAAGCAAGAACTGTCAAAAAATTAGTTTCAGAGCATGGAATTCTTACGCTTCCGAATCCAAAAAGAGGAAGAGCATTGACTCCTGAAACTGAAACTCTAGTGAAAACCTTTTACGAACGCGATGACATAAGTCGAATGATGCCAGGGATGAAAGACTTTGTGTCGATCAAGAATGATGATGGAACTCGTTCACATGTTCAGAAAAGGTTACTACTGTGTAATCTCAACGAGTTATATGCTCAATTTACGTCAGAACACGTAGGCCTGAAGATCAGTATTTCGAAATTCACAAAACTCAGACCTCGTCATTGTGTTCTAGCAGGAAGCAGTGGCACTCATAATGTGTGCGTTTGCGTGCATCATGAGAATGTCAAGTTGATGTTAAATGAAATAAATATTCAACATTTAACAGAGGATACTGACATGGTGCTCACAAATTATCACGACTGTCTGGATGCTATTGTATGTCCTAACTCTTCAAGTTCCTGCCATTTAGGAGAGTGTGAAAACTGTCCAGGTACTGCGAACTTGAAAGATAACATCACAAAAGCTTTTGATGAACATTGTATAAATGAAGTGAGATTTGAAATTTGGTTACAGACCGACCGATGTAGTCTGAAAACTCTGGTAATGGATACTGATGAATTCCTAGATGATTTATGTGAAAGGCTGTTGAAATTAAAAACTCATCACTTTATTTCAAAGGAGCAATCATCTTTTTTCAAAAACCTGAAGGAAAATTTATTGCCCGGGGAGTTTTTGATTTGCTTCGATTTCGCTGAGAATTACGCCTTCATAATTCAGAATGCAGCGCAATCATTCCACTGGAATAACGACCAAGCTACAATATTCACTGTGGTGATTTATTATAAAAAAGATGGAGAGCTCAAGCACGTAAGTATCGCAATCATATCTGATAACTTAGCTCACGACACGGTGGCTGTTCACGAGTATCAAAAGATAATAGTAGATTACTTGAAAACTCATTTCAGGCCAAAGAAAATTTACCATTTCACTGATGGTGCAGGGCAACATTTTAAAAATAAGAGTAGCTTTGTTAATCTCCAAGCCCATGAAGAAGATTTTGGTATCCAAGCTGAATGGCACTTCCATGGTACATCTCATGGTAAGGGTGCATGTGATGGTATAGGAGCGAATATAAAGAGACAAGCAGCACGTTCAAGCTTACAATGTTCTCCGAAAAATCACATACTCACTCCCCATGCTTTGTTTCAGTGGGCAAAGAGTAACTGTAAGGAAACCGAAATTTTTTTCAGCAGCAAAGAAAATCATGCCTTAGCCACCGAATTACTGAAAGCCAGATTTGACAAAGCTGTCACTATACCAGGTACATTACAGTATCACGCTTTCCTTCCCACTCAAAATGGAAAACTTCAACTCAAGAAGTTTTCGTCCTCTGAGAAATACGACATCTTCTCGAATGGCAAAAAACAGAAACCGCAAAAGAGGCCTGCAAAGAAAACAACTGTTGAAACTATCACCAAAAAATCAAACAGAAAGACACATAATATTACTATATAATATTACTTAACTTGAAAAACTGGCACTAAAGCGTTGCACAAAGATCCTCGGCGTGAGCGCACTAGGGGAAATCGAGCGCCACCCGCCCCATCACGGCATCTTGTTTACGTATCGTTCTATTACTCAAAGACGAATTAATTTGCCACTCTGAAAATTGGGGGTCTTATAGGAAAAAATCTCAGCTTTCTTTTAAAAAAATTTTGAAGAAAAAAAAAGTGCCCGTATTTGAAAAAAAGTCAAATTTATTTTTGATTTTCAAAAATTCGGGTCAAATTTTGACTTTTTTCAAAAATCGTTATCACCACCAGAAAGTTTGTGAAAAAATCTATCAAAAATATTTGAGGTGAAATTTTGTTTGAGGCAATAGGACAAAAGTTACAAACGTTTGAAACTAAGGCTTTGCTTGAAAAACCCAAAAATTGTACCCCCTCCACTTTGATAAATAATTATCAAAATTAATTAATTTTTGGTGTGAGGAGTACTATCTAATAGGACTACAATTGGGCCAATTTTTAGCCCGATCGGACAACTTTCATTTTCGAGGTGGGTACACTTCAGAAATTATGCCCCATATGTATATATATATACTATTTTACACATTTAATATTATTTCATATATTTTGCAATATTTCAAATATTAATTAACAATTTTAAATCATTTTTGCCATTATGAAATTGCATAGGGACCGTTCAAAAAATACGTGACGCTTTTTCTATAGGCGTTACGTATTTTTTGAACGGCGCCATACTTTTTATAGGTTTTCTTCATTTCTCAGTGAAAAAGAATAATGTGAAGGGAAGTCAGAAAATCCTGGGGGAGGAGGGGCTATCGCCGGTTTCGATACCATTGTAGACCCGCGCCTGCTATAAGTATCCGAAACATAGAGATAGGTTTCGACAAAACGTGAGTCTGATTCAACCAACTTTTATTGTCCAGTTCGTGATCTCCGTGCATTACGATATTGATTGACATATTACTACTCTTTTCAAGCATCCAACATGTTCCTAAAATTGTTTCTAATTCTCATACAAAGCAGTTTAAGGGCATGTCTTGTACATGTACTTAGCACTATTTATTTATATCAATTTGAACAAAGTAGGTATTCAAAATAATTTGAAAGATTTCGACTCACTTAAAGATACTTTATGATATTTCAAAGTAAACTATGATATATCAAGGTACTCCTTGATATTTCAAAATACTTCAGGATAATTCAATGTACTTCAGGATATTTCATATACTTCAAGATACTTTACATACTACAAGATATTTCGAAGTATACTTCAGAATAATTCACATACTTCAAGATATTTCAAAGTACTTCAGGATAATTCACATACTTCAAGATACTTCATATACTTCAAGATATTTCAGATACTTCACAATAATTCAAAATACTTCAGGATATTTTCAAGATACTTCATGATATTTCACATACTTCAGAATATTTCAAGATACTTCAGGAGATTTCAGGAGATTTCACGTACTTCAAGATACTGTAAGATACTTCAGGATAATTCAGCACAAGTGTAGACCATACTTCACGAGTTGTCAACTCCTCGGTCCTTACATTTTTTCGTAGCTTGTGTCGTTTATCGAAAATTTTAATTTTTTTATTTTTAATGTTATTTTTTACGAGAAAAAGAAAAACTATGAGTCCTATCAAAAATGATTAATAACAAATTTGTATTTTTTTTTTGAGTGAACAACTTTTGTCTATCAATTTTTTTCGTATCTTTTATCGTTTTTCCAGAAATTTTTCATTTTTATTTTTAATGTTATTTTTCACGATTAAAACAAAAACTATGCATCCTGTAAAAAAATGATTAGTAACAAATTTGTAGCTCTTTCTTCGCTGAACAACATTTTTCCATTTATTTTTTTCGTAGCTTGTGTCGTCTGTTCACAAATTTTATTTTTTTAATTTCCCAATTGTGTTTTACGAATAAAACAAAAACTACCCGTCCTATCAAAAAGTCAATAGTAACAAATTTTTATATATTTCTTAGGTGCACAATTTTTGTCTCTTTATCTTTTTTCGTATCTTGCATATTTTGACCGATAAATGAAATTTTAGATTTTTTTATTATTTTTTGTGTGATCAAAATTTGAATTTTCGATTTTTCAAGAAAATTCGAAAAGTTGTCATGATAATCTTGTAGGGCTTTCAAAAAGCGTGCGTTGTTCGGCTCAAAACTTTCATTTTCCTTTGTTTTTTTGAATTTTGAAAATGATGTATCTGCTCTTTTTATCGAAAAAAGTCGTGAAGATGAATTATTCGACTTTTCGAGTACCATGAACAGGCGCGCATAGAATTTTAAAATCATGGAACAAATGGTATCAAAAATTTTGAAAATGCTCTTTTTGAATTTGTATTCAAAATAGCTGGCTAACGGACTTTATCGTCAGTTTCTGACACTAAAACAGTATACTAATGGCCAATCTAATAGATTAATTAAAAAAAAAAAATCGTGCTCACAGACTGAGAGACATGCAGAAACATTCGTAAAAACCTGTTTTTCGGGTTCAGAGGGTCTCAAAACGTGGACATTTGACAAGAACAGGAGGGGTTAAATTTTACACAAATCTAATACCTTCTGTGATGAGAATGTAATAACATAATTTTGCAGCTTCACATTTTTACGCTTCTCGCTTAGTGTTCCTGGAAAATAGAATTTTGTATTCCTAATTGTTAATGCATTTTTACGCATATGGGACATTATTATTCAAGGGTATATTCTAGAAAAGTAGAGTTCTTTGATCGTACTCAAACTTAGCAAAAGTGTAGTTCTATGGGATGGTATTATAATTTATGGAATTTTTACATATTGGCCTTTGGTACACTCTTTTAGTGTCAGTTCGTTAGCTAGCTATTTTGAATAAAAATTTCAAAAGTTAGAGCATTTTGAAAATTGTTGAGACCAGGGCAAAACTCAAGATTTTTTCGGAATTGTGTGAACTTTGGCAAAAAGGAGTTCCTGAGGTCGCTGATTTTGAATTTTACCGAAAAAGTTACAAATTCAAAATGGTAGATCCAATATGGGGGTCAAAATTTCCAATTTTTCAGAGATTTGCTTAAAACATTGCACAAGCGAGTTTTTCAGGCAGCTGATTCTTATACTTTTATATGAAGATGATTTAGAAAAAGAATTGACTGATTGGGTGCCATAATGGTATTTTTGCATTTTCAGAAGTCCCTGGTTTTCCATTTGTTCTGCATGAAGTTATATTCTTAGAATATAACTTGACATAATTACAATATTATAATATAATTTTCAGAATCCGTTAACTAAAATTCTCCACCACGTCAGCGTTTTGAAATGTTTTAACCCAAAGTCCCAAAATTGCTATTTTTGACATCGTTATTATTATTACCCTAATCCTCTAATAGCACGAGACAAGAAAATATCTCACAAAGCGCAAGAGATAGGTAAAAATGGATGTCATTTTTGAGTTTTGAGTACCACGTATATTTCGACTATAATATGATATCCGTATTACAAACTAAAAAAATCGATTTTAACCTATCTCTCACGGCTTACATGATATTTATTATTAATAGTAACAATAACGGTGAGTCTCCTTTCAGGTCCCAGTGGGACGGTCCAGGAACGTTCCGTGCTATTAGGGTAAATATTCAGCAAATTCACTACTTAAATATTATTTTAACACCCTTCTCTCCTCCTGCCTCTAACTCGCATTTGTGATCGAAATTCATGCTTTTAAACCATATTAGTTTAAAATGATAATTTTTCAGAATAAAGGTTTGAAGACTTTTGTTACCTGTTGTTTTCTGCCTTACCTTGCTACAATTAGAAAGTCTCCCCAAGAAGCGAAAAACATTGTGGTATAGAATTTCTTCCAGCAGAAATCCTAATATGACTGGACTCATGTATCTATAACGAAATCATTGAAGAGAATTTCGAAGGATATACATACACTGAGAAAAATGGATTATACGAACCGGAGAATAGAATTAAAGAATAATAAACCGTATAGAAAAGTATATTATCGCGTATAATCTATTATATTTTTCTAATATATGAAGATGATACCAAATATAATCTCCAGATGTTAAATTCTTATAATCTTCAGGTATTAAATTGTAACATCTCAGATTTTAAAATATCCAGGCGTCTGTGTAGTCTCAGATGGTACGTCGCCTCGTGGCGCGTGTCATATGCATCCGTTCGCATTTAAACAAGTAATAATTAAGTTATAAAATTATTATTAGTGCTAAATCACGCGTGATTTTAATTTAGAAAATAGGTAAGTTTATATTTCTTTTCATTACACATCACTGCCACTTGTACAAGTACAGAAACTTAGCCTCCTTTATTTTCGTTTTTGTAGTCTTATGACAGCCACTTTCCTGCTTATTGTGTGTTTAAAAAATTGAAATTTTCTTCCAGTTCTATTTCCGAGCTCGCCTATCAAAATTTTGTATAGGTTTATAAATACGTTTGCAAAAATTATTATACGTATTTGAGGTTATCTAATGGACCAGGATTCTAATATGAATATTAGATTTTAAAATATTGGATTATAGATTTTATTATCTCAGATTATAAAGTTTAATAATCCAAGATATTATCCTGTAATATCTATTTCTCAATATCTATAGATTGTAGTTCTAATAATCTGGATCGCTGTCCCATAGTTAATAGTCCAAGATTATATCCGGTAACATATTTTTTATTACCGGGTATAATCCATTTTTCACAGTGTATAGAGGATAAATATCACCCATTTTAAGACGGACTTGACCTTGGTCACTCCCAGTGAAATACCATTACTTTTAATTGTAATTTTCTGCTGGCGCAAGAACAAATATAGCAAACTATTGTATTATATAACATTAAAAATTTTAATATTTGATTCAAAAGAATATTTTTTACTCTTAAGGACAAATTGACTAATATAACTTAAATATACACTACTGTACCTTTAGAAATAAAATTGAAGGCTTGACCTTACAACTGACCCAATAGTGACAAGAGTGGCAACGCAGTTGGCGTAAAATTAGATTTTACGAGTACTGTTGAGCAATGTTACTGGGAAGTTTTAACAAAGGTAAACGATTTCTAACCAAACGCTTGTAGTTTCGATAGAATAGTGTATTTCCGAAGATGTAGCATCAGCGTCCGACCAATGGATTATCGACAAACACTTTCGATATTGGCAAATTGCTGTTGCTGGTATCCTCCAACTTGGCTCTTGCAAGCATCTCTTTCTCTCCTTTTGCAGGTCTCCTTTACGCGTAGTCTCTGCGGGTCTATCGTGCGGGCCCGGCCACAGGAGAAGTTAAATCGAATCCGGTAACTGCAGTCCAAGAACAAACCACGTCTACCCGCGGCCCCTTGATACTCAGAACTTTTGCTAAGTTAGACGCTTCGCAAATCAATGGCCATTGGACCCGTTAAATTACTCCCCTGCTCGTTTTGTGTATTCACCCGCCTCTCTTCACTATTTACCAACAGAACTAATTAATGATCTTCTGACAAAGAGTTGCAAATTGCATAATGCATACACTGATCAAGCCTGCTGACGATGCTTATACATATTATCTCACCCGACGCAAATTCGATTAATACATTCATAACAAATTCTGATTCTAACAGGGCGTTTATATTATGATGATGTACTATAGAAAATATAGACTCAAATTGTCTACAAACAGTACAGAGAGAATCAACTACAATATTTAGGCCGATTTTAGAGTAGTGTAGACCGACTGGGCCATGGCCAACGAGTTAACATTCATTGCTCTAAAAACAGTTAATAAGACGTGTAATTGATCGATTTCTTCTTTATTTCGAGCTCCAAAATATTTCATATCATATTTCCATACATATTGATTATATTGGAGCAGGAAAATTAGCTCGAAAAATGTCGATTTTCAAAAAAAAAGAAAGTTCTTTTTTCTTCATAATCATATCCTGACAGACATTAGAAATGAATTCAAATATATATAAAAAATCGCCATCGGCTGGCTTACGCATACACCCCTAGCCTCGAAAACATCCCCTAGATGGGTAGTAACCTGGCTTTTGGCTATTAAATACGAAGTGGTGCAACGGAGAACAAAAATGAATAGTAGTGAAAATACTAACAATAGAATTTGCAATAAAAGTGTTGCATACATTTTCGATTTACAGGCCATAGGTCATGCGTAATAAACAATAAATTTATTTGCAATACGGGTCCTTTTAATATAACTTAAGTTTGTACGACAGATTTCAGAAAATGTTTAAAATTAATTATGCTCAGTTGAATTGGCTTTTGTACTTCTCCCACATTTGTGCACATACCTTTTAAAATTAGAGGCCAAAGCATCGACATTTATTATTTGATGACTGTGAATTCTATTTTTTAAAGCTCCTTCGGTTTTAGCAGACACATTCTCATCACGTATCTCGTGCTTCATACTCGCTTTTGTCCACATTGCGGAATTTTCTACATTATGTTCAACACTATTACATCAAACATATATTACATTTATTTCTGTACCTCAGCCTGGGATTGCTTATTCAGATATTGCAAAATAAAGTAAAACTTTTATTTATCATAATTACTTTAATATTTGTTTCTTATTTTGCATTAATTTTTATTCTCAGCTACCCTGAAAAATGTATAATTTCATTAAATTTATATTATTGAAATTCATAACATGCATTGATATTGAAAGAGACGTATTTTCATTCTCTTGTTTTTAAAATTAAAACTATCAAAAAACAGTTTAGTTATTAAACATTTTATTGCATCTTGTGTCGTTTCAAATAAATTTAATTTGTTTATTTTCAATGTTATTTTTTACGATTTAAGCAAAAATACACTTACTGACGTAAAGTGGTTTTAAAAAAATTTGTAGCTATGTTACCGTTTTAACCCGAATTCAGTTAAAACTAGTTTTAACTAGTTAAAATGCGAAATTACTACGATCATTGGTCAAAACTAGGTTTTACTAGTCAAAAAGCGAAGTCACCAAGTCTTTTTGTAAAAACCCAAAGATTTTTTTTTATTCCATCTTATTTCGTGTTTTATCTGAAAATATCAGTTAAAACTAGATTCAACCAATTATGCTTTTGAGAGAACTAGTTTTACCTGTGGTTTGAGATGTGACCAATCACTCTTCTGTGAACCGTCGCTAGCACGTGTTTTTTGTTAAAGTCGGGCTGGAAAAGTGGTTCGAGCTGTGACCAATCACTCTTCTGTTACTACTATCGGCGCAAAAATTATAGGCATCTGCCTTTGAAGCTTAACAACTCAGCCAAAAAAAAAAAATGCTAGAGTAATAAGTAAATAGTCATTTGAAAGCTGAAAGTGTTCCACGTAAATGAGCTTAAAGAAGTTGAGGTAAAAAAAATGTTGTGCTTTGCAGATTGAAAAACATATAAAAAGTAAGGAATTTGGGACACATTTAAGAATAGTCGAGTTTAGAGCACTATTTTTTATACAAGAGGCAATGGGAAAAATTTGAAAAAAGTCATGAATATGAAGAAAACATTTATGAAAAAGTTGCAATTTACAAATTTCTGAAATAATAAAAATTGTTGTTAAAAAGTACAAAATTGTGCAAATATACCATCTTCAGTTCTAATGGAGATATTAAATCGATTAAAACTCCAAACTGTAACCGATAGTCTCTGAAATTATTTACAATCTCCCGGAAGGATGTGATGTTTTTTTTCGTGAACATCGCGATATTCGTCAACATTTTTTTTTTGGTTGAAAAGTAAGTGTTAGAAACCAGCGGGTGCATTTTTTTTGCTGCCGGACAGAAGAGGCGTCAGTGTCTGGGCAAGAGTTCAGAAGCACTGGTCAAGGAAAGGCACCAGCGTTCGGCAGCAAAAAAAAGGCACCCCTGCTGCTTTCTGATATTTGCTTTCCAATTTAAAAAAATGTCTAAAAATATTGCGATTTTCACGAACAAAAAAACAATCACATCCTTCCGGGAGATTGTAAATAATTTCAGAGCCTATCCGTTGCAGTTTGGAGTTTGAATCGCATTAATATCTTCATTAGAACTGAAGATAGTATAGTTGCACATTTTTGTAATTTTTAACACAATTTTTATTATTTCTCAAATTTGTTAACTGCAATTTGTTCATATATGTTTTCTTCATATTCATACATTTTTCTAAATTTTTCGCATTAACTCTTGTATAAGAGATAATGCTCTAAACATGACTCTTCTTAAATGTGGCCGAAATTCCTTACTTTTTTTATATTTTTCAGTCTGCAAAGCACACATTTTTTTGTATTTTAACGTCTTTAAGCTCATTTACGTGGAACACTTTTAGCTTTTAAATGACTATTTACTTATTACTTCAGCTTTTTTTTTTGGCTGAGTTGTTAAGCTTCAAAGGCAGATGCCTATAATTGTTGCGCCGATAGTATTTGCTAGCACGTATTTTTTTAAAGGGCGAACTGGAAAAGTGGTTCGAGATGTGACCAATCACTCTTCTGTGACCATATACACGTAGAATTTAGTTTTAAGACCCTTAAGGGCATGCTCTTCGGTGACCACGTGACCAAACCAGTCCTTGGTTATAAAATTTTTTTTGGTGTTCACCGTGGCCAAACGCAGTGATATAACGCTCTAAAAATTTGGAATATAGGAAATGAGACAATAAATTGCGTTTGAAATTTAGTTTCAATAATAATTTTGAAAAAAGTTATCCATGTCAAAAATAAATGTGTAAAATTATTTTCATTTTTTTTTGCGCTCACTACGTCCACACGGATTGAGATATCTTGTTTAGAATTTGAACGATTAAATAAAAAGCACTAAAGAACGTTCGTATATATCAATATGTTTATAATTTCAAAGAAATTTCATTTATAAATTGATAAAATAGCATATTACCACTCGAGTTGTAGCACTGTGCAGGTAATGTTTGGTTTGATGCATTTCAGATTTTCTGATTCACGTATGTTGACAACTGACACAAGTTTTGGACTAAATCGTCTAAACATTCAATAAAATCAATATAAACAATAAAATTTGCACATTCGTTGCAAATCAGAAAATAAGTATCTGCACACACGTAACCTGTAATTATTTTTGGAGCATTTTTAGCCATTTCTAGCGGAGAAAAAAAGAAACTTTCAACGTCGGTAAAGTAGAGATCACATGATCAACCTCGGTTATGAAATTTCACACATTATTTTTTACTCGGATAATTTTTTTTCAAAATTATTACTGAAACTAAATATACAAATGCAATTTATTGTCTCATTTCCTATATTCGAAATTTTGAGAGCGATATATCATTGCGTTTGGACATGGTGAACACCAAAAAAAATGTCATAACCAAGGACTGGTTTGGTCACGTGATCACCGAAGAGCATGCCCTTAAACGCCAATAATTCTGAGAAATAAGGGAGGAACGTCAAGCGCCAACGTAGCTCAGTGAAATCGACCAGCAATCGAGAGGACCTGGCAACGAAGGCGTGGTATCGATCTTTTTTATAGACCTTTCAGTTCTATTTCAAATATCTGGCATATCAGACTTCACTCTTGTCATTTTCTTTGGATGAAAATGCACGCAAAAAAGCCAGTCATATTTTGAGTCGGATATTGACCAAAAATTGAGACGCGAAATTTGTTTCCTATGCAGGACTTAAATTTAGTTTTTAAACAAAAGAGAATTACATGAAGTTACCTCAGAAACGGCTTCAAGTAAGATATGAAAAAATGGGCTGCAGCAAAACTTAGTCTAGCTGTTTTCCGTGTAGAGAGTGATTTCAGGGTATTTCTGGATGGCCCTCCAGGCGCACAGAGGGTTGTCGACTCAGTAGAAGGGTTGAGGGGTTGTCTTCTATTCCATTCACGGACGCCGGCACGCGACTTATTTTATTGGGGTCCCTGCCTTACCCTGACCTAGACCCCGGTAACGTCACCACCAACTCCAACACTTATTGGCTACATTTAATTTGCATCAGGGGTTCAAAAAAAAAGCCGATGATAGGAGATTGTGCTCCGTGCGGTGAAATTAATTTCAGGATTACTCCGTATAAACGCCTCGCTTGCATCCCTTTATATGAGCGTATTATGCTCGTCTTAATTTGTTCAAATTTGTGCAATCAACTTCAACGCCTCAAAACTACCGCCTGTGAGGCAAACATCATGGTGGGGCCAGCGAAATATTTCGCCAGCCCGAACATTGTCCAAAATCAACTTTATATGGGCGCATTATTTTCGCCTGAATTTCTTCAGATTTGTGCAACCAACTTCAACCTCTAAAAACTACCACTGTAAGGCAAACATCGTGGCGGGGCCATCGAAATATTTCGCCAGCTTCAACATTGTCCAAAATCCACTTTATATGGGCGCATTATTTTGCCTTAATTTGTTCAAATTTGTACAACCAACTTCAACCCCTGAAAACTACCACCCCGAGGCAAGCATCATGACGGGCCAGCGAAATATTTTGCCAGCCCCGACATTGTCCAATATCAACTTTATATGGGCGCATTATTTTTTCTTAATTTGTTCAAATTTGTAAAACCAACTTCAACCCCTGATAACTACCACCTATGCAGCAAACATCATAACGGGGCCAGCGAAATATTTCGCCAGCCCCGACATGGTCCAAAATCAACTTTATACAGGCGCATTATTTTCATCTTAATTTGCTCAAATTTGTAAAACCAATTTCAATCCTAAAAACTACCCCCTGCGAGGCAAGCATCACGGCGGGCCAGCGAAATATTATGCCATCCCCGACACTGTCCAATATCAACTTTATATGGGCGCATTATTTTCGTCACAATTTGTTCGTACAACCAACTTCAACCCCTAAAAACTACCACCTATTCAGCAAACATCATGGCGGGCTCAGCGAAATATTTCGCTAGCCCCGACATTGTCAAAAATCAACTATATATGGGCGCATCATTTTCACCTGATTTTGTTCAAATTTGTGCAATCAACTGCAACCCCAAAAAACTACCCTCTGTGAGGCAAACATCATGTCGGGGCTAGCGGAATATTTCGCCAGCCTCGAAAATGTCCAAAATAAACTTTATATGGGCGCATTATTTTCGTCACAATTTGTTCGTACAACCAACTTCAATCCCTAAAAACTACCCCCTATTCAGCAAACATCATGGCGGGGTCAGCGAAATATTTCGCTAGCCCCGACATTGTCAAAAATCAACTATATATGGGCGCATCATTTTCACCTGATTTTGTTCAAATTTGTGCAATCAACTGCAACCCCAAAAAACTACCCTCTGTGAGGCAAACATCATTTCGGGGCTAGCGGAATATTTCGCCAGCCTCGAAAATGTCCAAAATAAACTTTATATGGGCGCATTATTTTCACCTTGATTTGTTCAAATTTGTACAGTCAACTTCAACCCCTAAACACTACTCCCTGCGAGGCACGCATCATGCCGGGCCAGCGAAATATTTCGCCAGCCCCGACATGGTCCAAAATCAACTTTATACAGGCGCATTATTTTCGTCTTAATTTGCTCAAATTTGTAAAACCAATTTCAATCCTAAAAACTACCCCCTGCGAGGCAAGCATCATGGCGGGCCGGCTATATATTTTGTCAGCCCCGACATTGCCGAATATCAACATTATCTATGCGCATGATTTCCGTCCTAATTTGTTCAAATTTGTGCAGCCAACTTCAACCCCTAAACACTACCCCCTATGCGGCAAACACCATGGCGGGACTAGCGAAATATTTCGCCAGCCCCGACAATGTCCAAAATGAACTTTATATCGGCCTACTTTTTTTCTCGCCTTTATGTGTTCAAATTCGTGCAACAAACTTCAACCCCTAAAAACTACCCTCTATGCGGTAAACATCATGGCGGGGCCAGCGAAAAATTTCGCCAGCCCCGAAATTCTCGAAAATCAACCTTATATGGGCGCATTATTTTCGTCTTAATTTGCTCAAATTTTTAAACCAATTTCAATCCTAAAAACTACCCCCTGCGAGGCAAGCATCATAGCGGGCCAGCGAAATAGTTTGCCAGCCTCGACAATGTCCAAAATGAACTTTATATGGGCGCATTATTTTCGTTTCAATTTGTTCAAATTTGTACAACGAACTTCAACCCCTAAACACTGCCCCCTGCGAGGCAAGTAACATGCCGCACCAGCGAAATATTTTGCCAGCCCCGACAATGTCCAAAATCAACTTTATATGGGCGCATTATTTTCGCCTTAATTTGTTCAAATTCGTACAACCAACTTTAATCCTAAAAACTACCCCCTGGGAGGCAAGCATCGCGACGGGGCCAGCGAAATATTTTGCCAGCCTCGACATTGTCCAATATCAACTTTATATGGGCTCATTATTTTCCTCTCAATTTGTTCAAATTTGTACAACAAACTTCAATCGTCGAAAACTTCCCTCTGTGAGGCAAACCTCTGTGCGGCCAGAATATGTTATAAATGAAAGTAATCACTTAGATCAACTTCAGAAAACTCTAGGTTAAGTTCACAAGCCCACTTCTTGGAATGTTTTCGTTCAAATAACTGAAGGTGGATTCTAACGGTTACTGAATATTATTGTTGGATTTAACTTAAAAAACTTCGAGACCTTTGGAATGATTTCGTAAAAACAACTAGGGGTGGATTCTGAAGGTTGTTGAATATTATTGATAGATTAAAATATAACCTGATGTTTCTTGAAGGTGACCTTAGTGATTTTTTTAATTTAAAATATTGTTTGGCTTTATTACTTGGAGAATTTTTGGAATGTTTTCATTAAAACGACTGGGGGTGGACTACAAGCGTTGCAGAAGACCATTGTTGGATTCAAAACTTAAAATGGAGTTATGCGAAGGCGACCTGAGTGATTATGTTCACTTAGAAAATTTTCTGGATTTTTTGCTTGCAGACCTTTAGAATGTTTTCGTTCAAACAACCAGGGGTGGATTCTAAGGGTTGTTGAATATTATTGCTGGATTTAAATCTTAACCTGGAGTTTTGTGAAAGTAACCTGAGTGATTGTTTTTACCTAAAATATTTTCTGGCTTTTTTACTTGCAGACCTTCGGAATGTTTTCATTAAAACAAGTAGGGGTGGATTCAAAGGGCTTTTGTATATTATTGTTGTATTTAAAACTTTTTTACCTTCAGAACTTTGCAATGTTGTCGGTGAAAGAACTAGGGGTGGATTCTAAGGATTGCTGAATATTATCGTTGGATTAAAAACTTAACCTGGAGTTTTGTGAAGGTGACCTGAGTGACTATTTCCACTTTAGAAATTTGCTGGCTTTTTTACTTGCAGACCTTTGGAAGGTTTTCGTTAAAACAACTAGGGTTGGATTCTAAGGGTTGTTGAATATTATTGGTGGATGTAAATCCTAACCTGGAGTTTTGTGAAAGTGACCTGAGTGATTGTTTTTACCTAAAATATTTTCTGGCTTTTTTACCTGGAGACCTTTGGAATGTTTTCGTTAAAATAACTAGGGGTGGATTCTAAGGGTTTTTCGATATTATTGTTGGACTTCAAACATAACCTGGAGTTTTTTGAAGGTGACTTAAGTGATTATTTTTACTTAAACGATTGTTTGGATTTTTTACTTGCAGATGTTTGGAATGTGTTCGTTAAAACAACTAAGGGTGGATTCTAAAGGTTGTTGAATATTATTATCGGACTCGAAACTTAACCTAGAGTTTTGTGAAGGTGACTTCAGTGATTATTTTTATTTAAACGATTGTCTGACTGTTTTACTTGCAGTCCTTCGGAAAGTTTTCGTTAGAACAACTAGGGGTGGATTCTAAGGGTTGTTGAATAATATTGTTAAATTCAGAACTTAACCTGGAGTTTTGTCAAGGTGACCTTAGTTACCATTTTTATTTATAATATTGTCTGGGTTTTTTACTTGGAGAACTTTTTGAATGGTTTCGTTAAAACCACTACGGGTGGATTCTAAGGGTTGTTGAATATTATTGTTGGTTTTAAAACTTAACCTGGAGTTTTGTAAAGGTGACCCGAGTGACTATTTTTATTAAAAAAATTTTCTGGCTTTTTTACTTGCAGACCATTGGAATGTTTTCGTTAAAAGAACTAGGGGTCGATTCTAGGGGTTGTTGAATATTATTTTTCGACCTAAAACTTAATCTGGAGTTTTTTGAAGGTGACTTGAGTGATTATTTTCATTGAAACGATTGTCTGGCTTTTTTATTCGGAGACCTTTGGAATGTTTGGAAGGGTTGGAGTTTCTTGCACAAATTTAAACAAATTAACGCGAAAAAATTAGGCCCATATAAAGTTGATTTTGGAAAATGTCGGGGCTGGCTGGCGAAATATTTCGCTGGACCCGCCATTGTGTTTGCCCCACAGGGGCCAGTTTTTAAGGGATGAAGTTTGCTGCCACTCAGGTCACCTTCACAAAACTCCAGGTTAAGTTTCAAATCCATCAATAATATTCAACAACCCTTAGAATCCACCCCTAGTTGTTTTAACAAAAACCTTCCAAAAATTCTCTAAGTAAAAAAGCCAGAAAGTTTTCTAAGTGAGAATCACTCCGGTCACCTTTATAAAACTCCAGGATAAGTTTTAAATCCATAATATTCAACATCCCTTAGAATCCACCTCTAGTTGTTTTAACGACAAAATTCCAAAAGTTAAGTTTTAAATGCAATAATGATATTCAACAACCCTTAGAATCCACCTCTAGTTGTTTTAACGACAAAATTCCAAAGGTTAAGTTTTAAATCCAATAATGATATTCAACAACCCACAGAATCCACTTCTGGTTGTTTTAACGACAACATTCCAAAAGTTCTCCAAGTAAAAAAGCCAGAAAATATTTTTAATAAGAATAATCACCCAAGTCACCTTTCCAAAACTCTAGGTTAAGTTTTAAATCCAAAAATAATATTCAAAAACCCTTAGAATCAACCCCTAGGTGTTTTAAGGAAAACATTCCAAAAATTTTCCAAGTAAAAAAGCCAGACAATTTTTTAAATGAAAATAATCACTCAGGTCACCTTCACAAAACTCCAGGTTGAGCTTTTAATCCAGCAATAATATTCAACAACCTTTAGAATCCTGCCCTAGTTGTTTTAACGAAAACATTCCAAAAAGTGGGCTTGTGAACTTGACCTAGAGTTTTCTGAAGTTGATCTAAGTGATTATTTTCATTTATAACATTTTCTGGCCGCACAGAGGTTTGCCTCACAGAGGGAAGTTTTTGACGGTTGAAGTTTGTTGCACAAATTTGAACAAATTGAGACGGAAATAATGCGCTTATATAGAGTTGTTTTTGTTTTGCTGGCTGGCGAAATATTTAGATGATCTGGTTATATCGTTTGCCCCATAGGGGGTAGTTTTTGAGGGTTGAAGTTAGTTGCACGAATTTAAGCAAATTAAGACGAAAATAAGCCAACGGCGATACCACGCTGGAAAGCCAACGGCGATACCACGCTGGAAACACCAGTTCTCGTAAGATCACTGAAGTTAAGCATTGTTGGGCGCGGTTAGTACTTGGATGGGTAACCGTTCAGGAATACCTGCGTGCTGTTGGCCCGTCGTGGGTGTGGTGGGCCCACATTGGTAGTAAATATTCACCTAGAAACACTACCCGAATCGGGTAGTGAGGCAATGAACTTTCGAGTTCGAACTGCTAATCAATGTATGTATGTAAGACGAAAATAATGCGCCCATATAAAGTTTATTTTGGACAATGTCGGGGCTGGTGAAATATTTCGCTGGCCCCGCCATGATGTCTGCCTCACAAGGGGTAGTTTCTAGTTGTTGAAGTTGGTTGCACTAATGTGAACAAATTAAGACGAAAATAATACGCTCATATAAAATTGATTTTGGACAATGTCGGGGCTGGCGAAATATTTCACTGGCCCCGCCATGGTATTTGCCGCATAGAAGGTAGTTTTTAGGGGTTGAAGTTGGTTGAACAAATTTAAAAAAATTAATTCGAAAATATTAGGCCCATATAAAGTTAATTTTGTACATTGTCGGTGCTGGCGAAAAATTTCGCTGTCCCCGCCATGGTGTTTGCCACATAGGGGGTAGTTTTGGAGGGTTGAAGTTGGTTGCAAAAATTTGAATAAATTAAGACGAAAATAATACGCTCATATAAACTTGATTTTGGATAATGTCGGGGTCAGCGAAACGTTACGCTCGCCCCGCCATGATGTTTGCCGCATAGGGGGTAGTTTTTAGGGGTTGGAGTTTCTTGCACAAATTTCAACAAATCAAGGCGAAAATATTAGGCCCATATAAAGTTCATTTTGGACATTGTCGGGGCTGGCGAAATATTTCGCTGGCTCCACCATGATGTTTGGCTTAGAGGGGGTAGTTTTTATGGGTTGAAGTTGGTTGTACAAATTTGAGCAAATTAAGACGAAAATAATGCGCCCATGTAAAGTTGATTTTGGACAATGTCGGTGC
>CAKNYM010045889.1:56421-86678 GCA_932195095.1 Andricus curvator | reverse complement strand
AAGTTGATTTTGGACAATGTCGGTGCTGGCGAAATATTTCGCTGGCCCCGCCATGGCGTTTGCCGCATAGGGGGTAGTTTTTGAGGGTTGAAGTTGGTTGCACAAATTTGAACAAATTAATTCGGTAATAATGCTCCCATATAAATTTGATTTTGTACAATGTCGGGGCTGGCGAAATATTTCGCTGGCCTCACCATGATGTTTGCCTCACAGGGGGTAGTTTCTAGGGGTTGAATTTGGTTGCACAAATTTGAACAAATTCAGGCGAAAAGATGAGCCCACATAAAGTTGATTTTGGACAATGTCGGGGCTGGCGAAATATTTCGCTGGCCCCGCCATGATGTTTGCTTCACAGGGGGGAGTTTTCAGGGGTTAAATGTGGTTGCACAAATTCGAGCAAATCATATAAAGTTGATTTTAGATAATGTCGGGCCCAGCGAAACGTTTCGCTGGCCCCGCCAGTGTTTTTTTGAGTTATCAGGTATTTCCGGTGTTGCACAAATTCTAATTCTGGTTGAACAAATTTGAACAAATTCTGCACTAAATATTTGGCCCAAAGAACGTTGAATTTGCGTGGGTGGTGGGGCCAGCGAAATGGTCCTGCACGGAAAGCAAGACTGATGATTACAACAATAAATAGGTCAATAGAATTTTGGGAACTCGTGAAAGGATAACTGTTGCATACCAATAATAACATATATTCTGGCCTTTCAGTTCAATAGTAATTTTTTTTCACCAAGATTTTGAGTGTTTAAAAGAAATGGCTAAAATTACCGTGCATTGAAGCATTTTAACCCTTCACGGTAAGCAACAAAGATTTGTAGTACCTTGGATTTAAAAAAATGTATTTGGTCATACGGACAAAATAACCAAATACATTTTTTTTAACAAAACTTTCACACTCGAAAAAATGGTCGATAAAAAGATGGTCTCGATTTTCTTACATATTTTTACCAAAAAAAACCTGACATGCTCTGCCATTCGGTGTTTGAATGCATTCTTTATATTGATTTCATCGTTAAATTATGTAAAATTAACAATTAATCATGATTGAAAACTAAACGGCAAAATCGTCGTTGATACACTGGTATTGGTACAATTGTATCAACCGTTTGAAAATGCATGCTCCCCTTTAAAGGTGAATATCTGTGCAGAAACTAAATCTGCGACTTTCGAAGAACAACCGTTTGATAGTTTGGAAAATTTCGCATCATAATCATAATTTGTTACATCTTGCACGTTCAAGCCGTCCGCATCGCCAAATCTAGAAAATTGGTCCTAATAATTTTTAAAATTAATAAAATGAATTGCAACTCTTACTCGTTAAATCTGGACCAAGAAAATTTACAAATATTGTGTGATTGCTGAGTGATCATAAAAAATATTCATTCGTGAAATGGAAATTTCTGCTACGTTAAAAGTACAAAACTTGTCGGTTATCAGATACAAATTCAGGTCCCAAAGCGGGAAGCTCCATTTTATAATTTAAAAAGTTATTCAGTTCATTGGTTTAAAATGAGCGGAAAGCCTATGAAGAGCTTCCCTGGCGCTCAAGCTATAAAGCCTATTGTGCCACACCCTTACCTATTCACTCTCAGCAGTCGACCTCAGACCTCTTGACGAAGCCTAGTATGTCGACTACTGATCGCGTTGTAATTTCCTCTGTTTCCATAAAATGGGCCCCGTGGGTCTGTTGCCTGCGCCTAGCTAATACCAGGCACTGGCATAATACATGCAGGGATGTTTCGTCATCCCTGCCGCATTTCCTGCACTCTGTCGTGGGTTTATACCCCATTTTGTGCATATGATAGTTCAAGTGGTTGTGCCCAGTTAGGATCCGTACCACTGTCCTTGTATCTTTCTTGCGTAAGCCCATGATTTCCCTAGCTCTGCCGATACTATAGGTATAACCCAGGATGGATTTCGCCTGACGGCAACGCTGGATTTGTTCCCAGTATTCCCGGGGTTTTGTTCGGATCCAGCTTTTAATGGCCATCTCGACACGACAAGACGGTATTCTCCGTACCTATTCCGGTCCTATGTATTCACTTGCTGCACCGCGTTTTTCCAACTGGTCCGCCTTTTCGTTGCCCTTGATCCCTATGTCACCAGGGATTTTAAGTTTCGCCCGTGGCCATCAGACCACGGCCGCATGTAGGAGGCTGGGTTTTAGGACAGCAGAGCAGAGCCGTGCAAGCATTTTAGGCCCTAGACCCCACGTCCACCCAAAGGCTCTCCTGTACATCCAAAAAGTTATGAAAAATTTCCTGCATTGGGTCTCCAGGTGCTTTGCCCAGTTCAGACTGATTTCTAGGATTACTCCCAGATATCTAACTAAATTTGAAAACGTCAGCTCCTCACCACATAATACAGGAGCGTCAACTTTCGGTACTTTATAATTTCTTGTGAAAATGAATAGGTTGGTCTTTTCCGGATTTACCGAGAGCCCTGAGCTATCCTTCCCAGCCTTACTCCTCTTGTTCAGTTCGGATTCGCTGAAAACCCGGGAAGTGAGCTTCCATCAGGTGATTCAGCGTTGCTTCTTCGTCTTCTGCAAACTCACCATTCTCGAGCCTTATGAGCCCGAGGTGAGCTTCCGGATTTTTCGCTAGGATCTTGTGGAGCCTCGCTGTTTCCGGATTTTTTTTCGATTCCTCGCAGAAGCCCGTCCAATCTTCCTGCTTATACTTTCTTATATTTTTATTGTATTCATACTGGGCCATCTTATCGATGTCACAGTCTGAACGCAATTTACTTCTATTTGCCCTATTGCACAACATTCTTGTCATTTTACGGAATCTCTGTAGGTGGGTATTCCACCATTCTGCTCCCTTCCTAGACTTAATTGTGCTTGTAGGGCAATTGTTCTCATATGATGTTGTCACAGCCCTTCGCAGAAAATCCGCGGCGTGCTCCAACTCATCAATGGTACTATAGTTTGTGGGGAATTCCAAAAGCCTCGCTTTGAGTCCCTCTTTATATGAGTACCAAAGTGTATTTCTGGGGTTTCTAATCTTAGAAACCACCGGTTTTCCTAGGGTTAATCGAAACACGATATATTTGTGGTCCGAGAGAGACTCCTCATTAGAGACTCTCCAGTCCACTACTCTGCTCCTCAGTACACCCAAACATAGAGTCAAATCGAGAACCTCACTCCTCTTTTTAGTCTGGAATGTGAGAGTATCACCCCGATCCAGAATCTCCAGCTCTGTGCCCACTATGTATTGAATTAAATCTCTCCCTCTGTCAATGATGTTTGTGTTTCCCGACAACGTGTGGTGAGAGTTTGCATCACAGCCTAACAGCAGAGGAATCTTGTTCTCTTGACAGTGCCGAATTACAGCCTGCACCTCTCTGGGAGGCGGGTGTCCCTCGGCGTCGCCAGGGAAATAAGCCGAGGCAATACACACCTCTAGCCTTTCTCCGCTACTGCCCCTGAGTTTCACCTCAATAACGCTAAGATCTCTAGAGCAGAATTTAGGCACCAAGATCGCATCCATACCCTTTAGGCGCCTTTGCTGTGGTGCAAATTAATCTGCAAAATGGAGATTCCCCTCTCAGCCATTGAAAGGCTAGTTCGGGAAACCTCTGGACGCTTCTGGTCCTCCTGCACATCCGCAGTTGGGTCAGTCGGAAGGTAACCCTACTCGCCCCTAGATAGGGTCGATAATATAGAACCGCAAGGGCTCTGATGAGGATTCAGGAAGACCAACGACTAGAATCCAGCCTCTCCCCTTTGACCTGGATCCCTGCCTCTCGGGAAATACCATCCACGAATCAGTTCCTAGAGAGGAGTTCTGAAAGCTCACGCGCCTCAGAACGGTCGCCGGACTTTCATGGTTTTATTAAATTAAAAAAAAAACAGAAACTTTGAGAATGTATTAAGAAGTAAAAAAGGAAATCTTGGCCAGATTATTATTTATATCATGCCGCCAATCAGATAAAAAGTTGTCTTGAAACAAAAGCATCGTCCTCTTGCCTGTTTTGTTTCGAACAACGTGAAAGTCTGCTTTACATAAACGGAATTATTAGGCTGCAAGATTACGCGAATTGTGTGACAAAACGATAATGTTTGCTGCAAAAAGATTATTTTTGAGACAAATGAAAATCCTCTTAAACTTAAGTTTAAGAGGAACTTCCATTTGTGTCAAGAAACATCCTTTTGACGCAAGAGGAAATTTCTCTGAGGGGCATAAAGAAAGTGAAAACTGAATTTGAGAGAAATAAAACTACACAACTGCACACTGAACGGGCATCACGCCTCCACAGAACCAGAGAGCAGGCTAAAGATCGTACACATGAAATTATATTTTGGGGATGCCTCCTGAGTATTTTTACCGAATATTAAAAAACATCGTTATGTCTGCTTTTAAAATAACTCGATATTTGTTGTTGTTTTTCACCAAATTATGCGTTTTTTTCAAAATGAACAACTTATAAGTAAAATTTTCTCTGCTAAAAGCCTTCAATTTTGCGTCAAAAAAGTTCCTATAGAATTAATATTGATTGTCTTTCTGCTGTCTTTTAGATTTTGAAAAATGAATGAAAGATATGAGTTTGTTTTTAATTCTACATTTGTGGTGCATTTTACATAAAAGTTTTAAGGAGTAAAAAGAAAGCTCACACATTTCCGAAGAATTAAAAAAATAGAGGAACGTTCTAAAAAAAAACTTTTAATATTTTTATTTTTTCATAACATATTGTCCCCTGTATATCATACATAAATATTGTTTAAAGGTGAATAAAACTAGATTGAATTATTTTTAAAACTAAAAAAAATGTTAATTCTAGCTCTTATAGAACAGAAGTTATAGTCTCTTATATCAGGCTGCTTTTTGTTTAAACTTACTAGGAAGGCTATCCAAGTGTCCGCCTCCGATTTGATTTGTTCGGAAGTATGTTTTAGAGCACTAAAAAATAAGGTACACGTATTTTGTGTACGTGCCCAAATTCATATTTTGGGGGTGAAATCACCCTTCAAAGTTTTTGAATAATTACATGAGAAATATAATTTTCAGTGAAATTATTCATTCAAAAGGAGTGTAAACTTGTTTAGACTGAAATTATTTTATTAGATTGCAGTAAATTACTGATTTTTCAACCATCATCCCCTCAAACGTGGTTAACTACCCCCTGTGGCTAAAACACACAAAAATTCCTGATTTTCACCCAAGTTAAATTTTATTTCTGAATGATTAATGAAGTGGTATAAAAATACAAGACGTTATATTCTTTTACACCCCTTTTCATATTCAAATAGGGTAAACTACCCTTAATGTAAATTTTTATTTTCTTGAACAATTGTAACAGTTGCAGTTTAATGGTTGTAGTGATAAATTATCTTCAGGACAGGAAACATTGTGGAAATAGAAAACATCGCAGTCTACCGGTACGAGGCACCCCCTTTCTGATTCGAAGCCGTTGAACTACCCTCAAAGCACGTTTCACATTTATGAAGCATTTTAAGCGTTGCAAATTAATTATTGTGGTATACACAATTTTACAGAAATTTATTTATTTCCTATGATCTTCACAAGTCAAATAAATCTGCATATTGTGATAAGACGCCAGTTATTAGATGTTCTTGGTGTAAAAAATCATTGTGTATCAAACATTTCTTTCACGATCACCATATGTGTAATAAATATGAAGAATAATATCTCGTAGAACATTATGTAAGTACCGTAAAACAATCTTATTTTGTACAAAATATATTGGGAAATAAATCAAATAAATTTTTGTTAAATTTTGTATACCACAATAATTAATTTGCAACACTTAGAATGCTTCATGAACGTGAAACTGCTTTGATGGTGGTTTAACCCCTTCGAATCAGAATGGGGGTGCCTCGTGCCCGTAGACTGAGATGTATTCTCTTTCTACAATGTTTTCTGTCCTGAAGATAATTTTTCACTATGACCATCAAACTGCAACTGTTACAATTGTTCAAGGAAATAAAAATTGACATTAAGGGTAGATTACCCTCTTTGAATCGGTGTGATCTGTGTAAAGGATTGTAAAAGGATATAAAGTCTTGTATTTTTATAACACTTTATTAATCATTCAAAAAGAAAATTTAACTTGGATGAAAATCAGTAATTTTTGTGTATGTTACCCACAGGGGGTAGTTGACCCCGTTTAAGAGGATGATGGTTAGAAAATCAACATTTTACTGCAATCTAATAACATAATTTCTGTCTAAACAAAGTTTACACTGCCTTTTAAATGATTATTTTCACTGAAAATTACATTTCTCAAGTAATTATTCGAAAACTTCGAAGGGTGATTTCACCCCCTAAATATAAAGTTGGGCACGTAGAAAAAAACATGTGTATCTTATTTTTAGTGCTCTGAAACATACTTCAGAACGAATCAAATCGGAGGCGGACACTTGGGTAGCCTTCCTAGTTAGTACTTGCTATGTTTAAACGGAAAATTGGGAATCACAATGAAACAACTAGTCGATTTCAATTATGTGAACGAAAACGTATCAACTAAAATCTGCTCTTGATGCCAGGAAGAATTCTCGCCTTCGAAGAGTGGAGTAAATAAAACCTATAACCTACCTGACTTTGATAAAAGTCCACAACGAAAAATGAGAATCTGCTCAAGCCATTTGTGTGAATATTGAGTATGTGTGATTACCAGAGCACCTATGATTAAAAAATTTCCAAATGGTGCTAAGTTACCTGCACGAATCAGGCTTTTGGCCGAGATTTCAAGTGTAAACACAAGTATGTATGATTTCATTCTAAAAAGCACATGCGCACTCCGCCGCCGGGCTGACATGAAACTTTACGCCCGCTACATAAAACTTTACGCCCGCTACATATACACTGCACCACGCAAGTGAGAATATGGAGCAAATTATCTTTATACAAAAAAAAATAAATTGTATCGCTGTACCCCACAGTCTCCCTTCTGCAAAGTACGCTATTTCTTCCTTTTACTCATAATCTCAAATGATCAAGTGATCATCTGAACATATCTGTATTAGTTAGATTGGAAACGATGTTTAAGCGATGTGGTTTGTCTGAGTGATATAAATTTATAAACATATTTAATGTTAAAGGTGGTAAATGACATACTTCAGACCAAAAGAATACGTTGTTAGATCCTTTATTCCATCGAGCTTTCGAAAACTATCGTTTTCCTCATCAGGACAATAAAATTTAATTGAGTATAAAAGTTTATCCCCTGGCGGACCGGCCGAACGCAAGCATTACGCTAAAGTAATACGGTATTAAAATTATAAAAGAAACAAAATAGATATGTAAACTGTTGCAATTATAATAATACGTTAAAATTTACGTTAAATGGTTATACCGTAATTGCAACAAGTTTCTTTTTCAGCGTTAAAAAATGAAAAAATAATATGGCTGTCATTGCAGTCTGCTAACGGCGGCTTCAAGCGGGTTGCCAACATGCAGGGGCCCTACTTCAATGACCGTCAATTTGTTTTTTTATTTTTTAACGCTGAAAAAGCAACTTGTTGCAATTACGGCATGACAATTTAACCTAAATTTTAACGTATTATTATAATTGCAACAGTTTACATATTTATTTTGCTTTTTTTAATAATTATAATGCCATATTACTTTAGCATTACTTTAGCATTACGCTGTAGCGTAATGCTTGCGTTCGGCTGGTCCACCAGGGTCCTCATCTTAATTTAAAAAGTTTCTGTTTCTCCTTTTCCATTTTTCTCTAACATTTATAAAACAAATTTGATTTCAATTAAATATCACTTGAGTAAAAAAAGTGAGGTTAAAAATTGTAATTACTGTATTTACCTTCAAATCTTCTTTTTCCAGTTATAATTTTATATAATTCATGTTAAATTTTTTTATAATAATTTAAAAATTGTGAAATTATACTTGCAAAGTTAATAATTTGGTTAAAAACGTTGAATATAAGTCAAAAGCATAACTGACATTTTGCTCAATTTTTTCAAAGAGAAAAAGGGAAACATTAACAGAGACAGAAATATCAAATTAAGTGAAAGAATTAGAAAAATAACAATTATTAACAGTCATTGAACTATTTTGAAATTTTACATACTACTGTTGATAATTAATTAAATGCAAGTAAAAATTACAATAATGGAAAGAATTTAAGTAAAAAATTCATCAATTTGAAAATTTAGAAAATTGAATATTCACATTCTAAGTTATCTATTGTTGTAATTTTGAAATAGAAAAATTTTGTTAAATTTGTTTTTGTTAAATTAAAAGTTAGGTAAGATTACAATAACAAAATCATTTAAGTAGATAAGCTTTTTGTTTTTTTTTTCAATTTCAATAATTAATTTTTATTTAAATTAGTTACCAAATATAAATTTTATTAATTTTTTAAATTAAAGAATTCAGAATTATGTTATATATCGGACTGTAATTATTAAAATCTGAAATCATATTCAAGCATTTATTACTATTTTTCTCAATAAAAAACATTTCTGCTATTAGTCTTTAAAAATCATTAGGTTTTGATGTAAAACTGTAACATTTTCCCAATCAATTAAATGTCCAGTTTTAACCTGGTGTTTAGCTATGACATTCTGGTTTTTTTGATTTTGTCTAAAATTATCATGATGTTCTTTAATTCTAGTAGAAAGTAATCTACTATAGTTTGATCAACATAACATTTGTCACAATTCAAACATAGAATTTTATATACTACATCAGTAAGTTGCAAAGTAATTAGTGGACACTCTTGCTCTGGACCTTGTAACCTTTGCCTTTGGCGAAAGTTACGAATGAGTGATATATCTGAAGCGTCTTCATTTATCTGATAAATATCTCCATATACTTGCTCTCAGAAGACTTGAATCTCTTCTCGACTAGGCGGATTTTTAACGGCACGTCACGTTGTATTGAACAGACGGGAAGGATGAGTTGAAAAGGTGAAATTTTCCTGAATCCATTTTACTCGCCGTTCAAGGCGCTGTTTCGCTGTTGAAAGAGATCTTATTTTTTGCGTCCAGTGCTGCTTGATAGTCAACAGTTTACACTTGTTCAGCGTGTGATTTGCTTTCCTTAAGTTTCGAGCAAGTGCCCTAACTTTTGGAGTGAATTTTTTATTTGATGTTATGTGCAATACGCTCGCGAGTCTTATTCAGACGTACTGAAGTATCGTTACTTCTATTGTCGCTAAGCAGGGAAACCGCCTTCTCGTAAACTACACAGTTCAGATTCCAGAGATTAACATCTTCGGGGAGCAAATCGGGGAGAGCAGTATTCGCTTCAGCTAATTTGTCCATCCTGAGAAAGACTTTTTGGTGGATAGAACTCCTACTTCTCATGTTGGCATTATCGGCTATCTGCAAAGGTGGTCTTGCTGGAACGGGTGGAATGTTCGCTGGAGGTTATATATATATTTGCGTTTCGTCAACATCAATATTCTTCTCAATCTTATCCTGTAATTATCCTTTCTCTTGTGTCACAGATGACCCTGGACCTTCCAAAACTAAACAAAAACACGTATCAGAAGTGCGATGCAACTTTTGTTTTTCGTTAATAGGAAAAGGAATATATCATAAGTGTGACTTGTCAACCCGACTATATAATCTGAGTAAAGGCCGTAGCAGGATAAGCATGGTCTGGGTGCCCCCGCATGGATTTGCTTCATATTTAGGGGATAAGTTTCTTTCATTATGAAACTAATTTACCCCAAGTGCCAAGTTCAAAAAAAATTTTTTACAACAATTATAAATAAATTTTGAAAAATTAAAAAAATAAATTTTCTCAAAATTGGCTCAAACGATTTTGATGGTTGAAATATATATTATAGAAGGTACTAAGACAATTTAAAAAAAAATTGACACCTAATTCCTTTCAGGAGAAGGGTGTGAAAAAAATTATTGTAATTTTGTAACAATTTTTTTAAAATGAAGTACTTCTTGCACACCTACCATTTTTTGCCTATATTATGCTCACATTCAAGGCTCCAAAATATATTTTTGCGGAAATGATCACAGCATTACTTCATAATTTAAAAAAATAAAAACTACTTATTGGCCCCTCACGTGTATGCAATTCCATGAGAATGAGGGGCCAACTTAAGTTTCAGCTTATGACGCAATAAGTTATACTCAATGGTATAATAAAAACCAGATGCAACAGCATTATTCAATTTCAATTCACAGTGTGAATTGATTATAAGTAGATAGAAAAATACTTCTCTTCGTTGACTGCTGACATTCGCCAAACTAATTTCATGTCTGCCCAGGATGCACCACGTGGAGGTTGTCAGTCAGATTAGCATCCCTTACTTTATTTACACCAGACATGCCCAACTCGGGGAAATTCCCTCCGGGGACACATGTTCCGCGTCCACCTCTCCTTTTCCTAGAGAGCGGGAGTGGTGGTAAACGCTTGCGAGAATCTCTCCTCTGTGACGTACGCGTCTACCACGCGCTTGCGTCTACCACCTCTCCCGCTCTCTAGGAGAAAGAGAGGTGGACGCGGAACGTAGCCGAATTTTGTGACCAGAAGCAGAAGGGATTGGGATTTTTTAGTGAACAAGCAATGAAGTCTGTTCACTTTCAATTTAAAGAGATTCGAAAAAAGTGTAAAGTTTGTAAAACGCATCCAGATTATTGTACTAGGTTACAGAAAGTCTTTTGCAAATTTAATAGTCTCCATGTGTAAATATTTTTCTTAAATGTTGTAAATAGTTAAGATTGTAAAATTCTGCTCTCTCTCTCTTTTGTCTTGTTTTTATCAGTATTAATAAATTTGAAATATATATAAAACAATAAATAATTTATATGTTTCCTCTAATTAATGGGTTTAAATCTTTACTTCTGATGATTTGCTTTCCCAAGTGCAAGAGTTAAAGAAAATAGTTAAAACTGCTAATGCAATATATACAAAATAAGTTTTAATAAAAATTGCGAGCTGTAATGAAGTTCCATAAAAATCAGCCTTCCATAAGAGAATATAACTTCTGTTCTACCTATGAGAGCTAGAATTAATTTTATTTTAGTTTTAAAGATAATTTGATCTGCTCTAATTTATCTTAATACAAAATTCATGTAGCATGTACACTTGAACAGGGAACAAGATATTATGCGAAAAGAAAAAGATTTACAGTTTTTTTAAACTGGAAAATCACTTGAAGAGGTCGTAACTTCTGAACTATTCATGATCGAACATTATTTTTCTTAATTTTTTATAAATTTGGTATCATTCTTTTTACTTCTTAGAATTTTCACGTAAAATGTACCAGAATTGTAGAATCTTAAAAAAACTGTTGTCCTCCACACATTTTTCAAAATCTAAATGCGATCAGAAAGTCAAGCAATATTAATTACACAGGGACTTTTTTGGGTGCAAAATTAAACGTTTTTAGCAGAGAAAACGTTACTTACTACTTGTTCCTGTCCGACTTGCATGTTGGTGGCGGAAGTGAGAACGTGTTTAGTGACAGGTGGTGAGAGGATTTTACGGAATTCGCGTGGAAGGTGTGAGTGGAGTGTGAGGGTGGAAGCCGAGGAGGTGAGTAGGGTTGTGAAGGGTAAATTGGGGAGATAAAAAGTAATTTTCAGCGTGGGTGTGAGGTGGGATTTAGTTAGATAGGGAAAGTGAGGTTAGGTTGGCAAGTAATCGGGGGAGTTCGTGGTCAGGAGTCTTGGGCTTTGGAAGGGTCAAGGGTGGTTCTCGCAGAGTTAGGGGATGTTAAGGGAGAGAAAGGGGTGTCTGCAGGGACTGTGAGGAATTGATGAAAAAGAAAAGAAAAGGGAAATAAAAGGAAAATTTGGCGGCGAAAGACGCCAGCATTCTGCAGAGACATCTGTCGGTTGCGGAAGGTACTGCATGGAGCGGTCCCAGTTACCGACGGCAGAGCGGGAGGTGGGCAGCGAGAGTACTGGCAGTGCTGGTAGTGAAACTGACGGGGAGGGAATTTTCCACAAGCCACGACGTCCAACAGCGCGTGGCCCGGTGTCGAGCGGTGCGTCGGGGAGAGGGAGAAAGCGGAACGGTGGGAAAGAAGGAAGCGAAAAGGTAAGGGAGAGAGAGACTAGCGCAAGTGACGGGGATGATCTCTTGAAGAGGAAAAGAGACAGTCAAGAGAGTCTGTAGAAAAGCGAGGTCGGAAGCCCGTTTAAAAAAAGCGGGGTAACACGTAGGTCACCCCCCCCCCCCCCATGAGGGGGAGTTGGAAAAGGAGGCTCTCGGGATGCTGTTAGGCTAGATCAGGGGGCTGAGGGAGGACGTAAGGGGAACCAAGGAGCAGATGGAAGGCATGAGGGAGGACTTGAGAATCAGAGATGAGAAATGGGAAAAAACGCTTGAGAAGGTGGATGGCAGGACGGAAATGGAAATAGGAGACGGGGGTAGCGGGGGCGAGATTAAAGGTATTCGAGAGAGGGTAGGGAATATGACAGAAGAGAAAGTGAGAGAGCGTAGGAATGAAAAGGAGGAGAGGGCGGATAGGGAAAGGATAAGGGAAATGGAGTTGAGAATGGAGGGGAAGGAGAAGACAGGCAGGAGAAATAATATGGTGATAAGAGGGTTGAAGCTGAAGAACGGGGAAGAAAGGGAGGGCGTGGAAGCGCTGCTACAGAGCATAGGGTGGGATAAAGGCAGGGTAGGGAAAGTTAAGTTGGAGGGGAGAAAACAGAAAGAAGTGGCGGTTGGGGAGTTGATGAGCTGGGAAGAAAAGTTGGGGATGATGCGAAATAAAAATAGGATAAAGGATGAGGAAGTTTTCATCGATCACGATTTGAAGAGAAAGGAAAGGGATGTACAGAGAATGCTGTACGACAGGGCTAGGAGGGAGAGGAGTGAAGGGAGATCGGCGCAGGTAGGATATCGGAAAATAGAAATAGACGAGAAAATGTGGGTGTGGGACGAGGAGAAAGAGGTGTTGAAGGAAGTGCAGGGGAATTTGTTTCGTAGGAAGTAGGGGGTGGGGGTAATGCAGGATGGAGGAGTTGTGAAGGTGCTTTACTGGAACGTAGCAGGGGTAAAGAAGAAGGATGAGGAGTTCTGGAGGTATATCTAGGAATTTGATGTGGTAGGACTGGTAGAGACGTGGGTGGAAAGAAAGGAATGGGATAGAATAGAACCAAAGCTGCCAAGGGGGTATAGGTGGAGACTCCAGGAGGCGGTCAGAGTGAAGAAGAAAGGAAGGGCTAGTGGGGGAATTATAACGGGGGTTAGAGATGGATTAGAGGAAGAAGCTCACGGAGAGGAAGAGGGGTAGGGAGTGCAAATAAGGGAAGTAAAGATAGGAGGGGTAACGTGTAAGTTTGTGACACTGTACAATAAGGATGGGATGGAAAGAATTAAGGAAAGGGTGGAAGACCTGTTAGGTGAAAGAGAGGAGGGTATGGTGGTACTGGGTGGGCACTTTAACGCGAGGATGGGGGGGGGAGGGGGCAATTACAGGGAAGGGGAGAGCTTCGAAAGGAATTCGAAGGATAAGTTAGTAAATAAGGAGGGGGAGATTCTGAGAACTGGATGGAGGATAGAGGCTGGGCGGTGGCAAATGGTATGGCAACTGGGGACGAAGAGGGAGAATACACATATATAGGTAAGGTGGGGGTATCGGTGATAGACTATGCAGTCATGAATATGCAAGGGTGGGAGGAGATGAAGAGATTCGCAGTAGAAGGGAGGGTAGAATCAGACCATCAGCCATTAGGGTTGTGGATAAGGGGTGAGAGCGGCGGAAGGCAAGATGATGAAGAAGTGTCGACGGGGGAGAGGGTTAGCTGGACGAGGGAGGCGACAGAGAAGTATAACGAGCAGTTAGGGAAGGTACGCTTCGAAGGGGAGGCGGTGGAATAGATATGGGAGGATTTAAAAGAGAAAGTGAAAGGGTGCGTGCAAAAGAAGGTATTCAAAAAGAAGAAGAAAGGAATGGTGAAGCCGTGGTGGGATAGGGAATGTAAAAAGATGAAAAGAAAGGTGCAGAGGAAGTATAATAAGTGGAAAGAGGGTACTGCGAAAAGGGAGGAGTACGTAGAAATCAGGAAGGGGTTTAGTTTGATGTGTAAGAAGAAAGAACAGAAAAAGGAGAAAGAGCTGGCGAAGATAGGGAGTGAGGAGTGGAGGGATTTTTTTAAAGAATCGTTTCAGGGCAGGAGGTAGTCAAGAAATGTATGGAGGCGGAAGGGATTCCCACGAAGGTGGAGAGAAGTGTTAATAGTGCCTCTGTATAAGAAAGGAGATAGGGATAGGCAGGAAAATTATAGAGGGATTATGCTAATGATAGGGGGAGTTTGTGGGAGGCGATGGAGGGTAGGGGAGTTGAGAGAGGCCTGCTCGAGAGGGTAAGGGAGATATATAAAGAGATCAAATATAAGGTAAGAGGAGGGCACAGGATTTCGGAGGGATTCTGGATGGATAGGGGTTTAAGACAAGTGTGTCCGCTTAGCCCAACGCCATTTGCGATTTTAATTGCGAATATGGAAAGTGAGCTGGAGGCTGGAGTGGTAGGAGGAATCAGGATGGGAGGAATTAGAATTTGGTCACTAGCGTATGGAGATGGCATAGTGTTGTTGGCAAAAACCGAGGAGGCCATAAAGGAAATGATGACGAGGTTGAGAAGATACCTGGATAAGAGCAGGTTATAACTGAATGCGGAAAAGTCCAAGGTTATGGTGTTCAGAAAAGGAGGTGGAAGGAGGGTCACATAAAAGAGAGAGTGAGGAGGGCAAATGTGGTGATGAGGCAGATGTGGGGGTTGGGAAAGAAGGTATTCGCAGATGATTTTGGAAGGAGAATGAAATTGTTTGACTCAATAGTGATGAGTGTGCTATTGTATGGAGTAGAGGTGTGGGGATGGAAGGAAAGCGAAGAGGTAAATAGGACACAGGAGAGGTATGTAAAGTGGACACTGGGGCTGGCAAGGAACACGCTTAATTATATTGTCAGGAGGGAGACGGGGAGAACGAGTGTAGGGATTTTAGCGGGGATTCGGGCGTGTAAATATGAGGAGAAATTTTTGGAAGAGGGGGGAAGTAAGCTGGTTAGGGAGTGTTGGTGGGAGAAGAAGAACAGGAGAGGGGGTGGGAAGATGGAGGTTGAAAGAGAAAGGTATTTTAGAACGAATGGACTGCAGATGGATAAAGTGAGAAGGATGCATGAGAAAGGAAGGAAGGTATATGATTTGGTTAAGAAAAACGGCATGGAGGGTTTTAATAGGTTCTGGCTCGCTTGGGAAAAGAGGATGTGTGAACTATGTGGAAAGGGGGAGGCAAGAGTGGAGCACTGGTTGAGGAGTTCGTAGAGGTTGAAAAAAGTGGCATAAGCATGGAGGTATTGCTCCATGAAAGGGGGGACAAAAGGGCAGTAGCATGGGTGAAGGGAGTCTTGCGTAAGATGGAGAAGAAGAGAAGGAAGGAGGAAGAGGAATGGAGAAGAAAAGATTGTAAATAGAGGAGGAAGTAAATATAAGTAAATGTAAATATTGTGAATAGTAGATAAGTATTAGGTATTAGCCGCGGAGGCAGAGTTTGGTGATGCGAGGCAAAGCGAGAAAGTAGGGACATGCCTGCGAGGCGAGGCGAAGCGAGGAACGCAAGGCGATAAGAGCGAGCGGCGTTAGAGATAAGGTGCGGAAGGATGTTAGTTTTAAGGGTTAGTTTTGAGAAAATTCTGTAAAAAATGGAAGTGTAAGCAAGTCAATTTTTTAAGGCCAGCAGGCTGAAAAATAAACGTTTATCTATGTACTTGTTCCTGTCCAAAGAAGCACACAAATTGATAAAAAAACAATAAGTATCGGGTTATTTTGAAAAGAGGCCTAACTATTTTGTTTATATTCGATAAAAATACTTAGGAGGCATCACCAAAACATAATTTCTGGGGTACAAACTTTAGCCTACTCATTTAAGTGAAACTTGGTTGTGCGAAAGCGTGGCATGAAAATAATGAAATTTTATTCCAATTATATTATATATGGCAACGGCCATACCACGCTGGAAACATCAGTTCCCGTTAGATCACTGAAGTTAAGCAGTGTTGGGCGCGGTTAGTACTTGGATGGGTGACCGTCTGATACTACTGCGTTGCTGTTGGCGGTGGTGGGTGTGGTGAGCCCACACTTGTAGTTATTTACTACAAGTAACTATCCACCTAGAAACACTACCCGAATCGGGTAGTGTCACGCTTACCCCTTGAGGCTCGCCGAAAGGGAAATAGCTTAATGGTATATATATATATATATATATATATATTCAAATTGGATATAAACTGGATACTCATTTGTCAAGCCCAATTATTTGTAAGTGCAAATTTATAAACGGGCGGGGGCTAGTTTCTTGGTGCGGTATAAGGGAAGAAGAAAATTAAAGTACAAGTCTCTCCCTGGGGAGTAAGCCCTGCAAAGTTGAATATTGAATTCTTAAAAATATAAAACTGGGCCCTCTTGTAATGGAAGAGGTCCTGGGCAAATTTACATATAGTTTTTTATTTAACGTAAAACTGGAACCCCTCCGAGAGATGGAGAGGGACCGGTTTGAAGTTATTTCTGATGATTTTGTTGAATTAAAAAATCTAACTGGCCATTAATTTAGTATAGCAACAACAAAATCTGGAGGCATAAAAATCCATTGATAAAAGAGAAAACATGAAAAAATCTAGATTTAATGCTTTCACGATGATTCATTATAAGAAATTTAAATTTAAAGCTTTTTGGGGTTTCAATCGTGTGCGAAACTATGAATCTTGCCGACGTTTCCTCAATATGGCAGTTCACTTCTTCAGGGCTGACCTTTATTTATGTTATGTTGTTGTTATGTTGTTCTTATATATGTATTCTCTACGATGCCTGTGATTGGCCAGAGCGCCCCATGGTGGGGACTGGCCGAACTTGATTAGCCAATCAAGTCTTTTTTAAAAAAACCCAGGAGGATGGACAGCCAAATCGGATTGGTATTATAACCATTGTCCCTATTGATGTTATTAGGGTGTGTTAAGATTTCGATTCCTTCTCTATGTTTTCTTGGAAAAATATTGTATGTTTTTGCTAGGACGGTTGTTTTGTCTAATAAAATGCTATGTCCTGTTTCAATCTGATGCTCAGCTAGGGCTGATTGCGTGAAATGTTTTAGCCTGACTTTACTCTCATGTGCCTTTACACGTTGGCTCACCGCCCTCCCGGTTTCTCCAAAATTGACTTGTTTTTTTTGAGAGTATTTTCGTATTGCTTTATTAATTTGTGTGTTGGTGTAATCGTTTTGTATAACAATTTGTTTAACATTTTGTAGTTACTTTTGTAGGTCATCTTTATCTGTTATGGAGACAGTTCTGTATACAAGGTAGTTGATGACCGATTGTTTTGAGATTGGAGTAGGTGGGAGGAGGCATGTAGGTATCTGTTTGTATGGATGGGTTTTTTGTAAACTTCATGTCCTAATGTGTTATCAGATCTTTTGTAAACTAGTACGTCGAAGAAAGGTAATTTTCCGTTTTGTTCAATTTTCATGGTGAACTGAATATTAGGGTGTAATTGATTATTAAATCGAAGAACTTGTGTAGTTCATCTAGTCTATGTCTCCAGATGACAAAAGTGTCGTCAACGTAACGGCACCAACATTCCGGTTTAGGCTTGGATTTGTTAAAGATTTTAGTTTCTAGATTTTCCATAAAGATGTTGGCTATTACAGGTGAGATTGGAGATCCCATTGCTGCTCCTGAGGTTTGTTCGTAGAATTGGTTATTGAAAGAGAAGTAGGTATTAGTGAGACAGTGTTCTATCAAAGGTGTGAGATTGGAGGGGAAGTTTGCACAGGATTTAATAATATGGATTGTATCAGAGATTGGTACTTTCGTAAAGAGAGACACTACGTCGAAACTCACTAGGATGTCTTGGGGTTGAATCTCAATCTGTTGTATCTTTCTGATGTCAAAAAAGTTTTAAACGTGTGGGATAGAGTTTCCTTTGAAAGGATTCAGTTTTTTGTCGAGAAAGCGTGCTAGGTTGTAAGTTGCTGAGTTTATTGCGCTGACGATCGGTCTGAGTGGAATGTTGTTTTTGTGAATTATTGGGAGTCCGTAAAGTTTTGGAGAGATGGGATTAGTGAGTATTAATTTAGATATTGTTTCACTGCCATGTTTTGAGTCTTTTAGAAGGGTTTTTGTTTTGCTGCTATTGTTTTTGTGGGGTCTTTTTCAAGTTTTTTATATGTTTCGTCAGTTAGAAGGTCCATGATTTTGTTGTTATAGTCTTCTTTATTCATTATTACTGTTGTGTTGCCTTTGTCTGCGGGTAATATTATGATGTCTTCATTCTGATTGAGTTCTTTAATTGCTGTTTTTTCTTGTTTTGTTAAGTTTGAGGAGGGAAGTTGGGCTTGGCGTGAGATGTTGGCCGTCCTGTGCCGTATGTCATTCCTTTTTCCGGGTGGCAGGTTGTATATTGTGGATTCTAAATTACTGATGATTTCTTCTTTCGGGATTTTGGAGGGAGCTACTACAAAATTATGTCCTTAAGATAAGGCTGAAATCATTTCATTGCTGAGCGGATGGTTAGAGTTGTTTTTGACTGTGTTAGTTAATGGTGCGTGCCTTACTGGAAGTAATTTGTCAAATTTTATTTTTTGTTTTTGAGTGAAAAGATCTTTAATCCGTTGGGATTGGTCAAATGACATGCGGTCTAATGTAGACCAAATGTCAAATCTGAGAGTTTTTGATAGGAAAAGGTGAAGTTTTAATAGTTTTTTGGAGGTAGTGTGCCAGGCAAATTTGGTATGTTTTATTCTTTCTTTCAAGAGAAGCAAACTTGTTTTATGTAGAATTGATTTGGATTTAGATGTTCCCATATGGGTTTTCAAATGTAAAAATTTTGGTACGATGTTATTGTCCTTACACCGTTTTAACAAAGCTAAAGATGTAAGTAGCATAGCTTGAAAAGACCTGGGCTTACTAAAAGTGTTAGTTTTAGTAAGAAAACTCTCCCCGTAGAGTTCTTTAATAATAGATTTAATGCTTTCACGATGATTCATTATAATAAATTTAAAATTTAAAGCTTTTTCGGATTTCAATCGTGTGCGAAATTATGAATCTTGCCGACGTTTCGTGAACATTGCAGTTCACTTCTTCAGGGCTGACCTGAAACTGAAGTTTCAGGTTATGTTGTTCTTATATATGTATTCTCTACGATGCCTATGATTGGCCAGAGCACCCAATGGTGGGGACTGGTCGAACTTGATTGGCCAATCAAGTCTTTTTTTTAAATCTCTAACCATCCTCTCAGCAATGAAATGATTTCAGCCTTATCTCAAGGACATAATTTTGCAGTAGCTCCCTCCAAAATCTCGAAAGAAGAAATCATCAGTAATTGGGAATCCACAATATACACCCTTCCACCAGAAAACGCGAATGACATACGGCGTAGGACGGCCAACATCTTACGCCAAGCCCAACTTCCCTCCTAAAACTTAACAAAACAAGAAAAAACAGCAATTAAAGAACTCAATCAGAATGAAGGCATCATAATATTACCCGCAGACAAAGGCAACACAACAGTAATAATGAAGAAAGAAGACTTTAACAACAAAATCATAGACCTTCCAACTGACGATACATATAAAAAACTTAAAAAATACCCCACAAAAATAATAGTCAGCAAAACAAAAACCCTTCTAAAAGACTCAAAACTTGACAGCGAAACAATATCTAAATTAATACTTACTAATACCATCTCTTGAAAACTTTACGGACTACCAAAAATGCACAAAAACAACATTGCACTCAAACCGATCGTCAGCGCAATAAACTCACTAACTTACAACCTAGCACCCCTGCTTAAAATGTCGGATAGGACGCGCTTAGAAACCGGTTAGAGGTGGGTTGTAAACGGCCCAAACCGCGCCGTAACCGAGTTTTGTCTCCGGGTTATAACCGACACCTAACCAGGCTCTATCTGGCATTATACAATATTCGCATCCGGTTTCTAGCTGGTTTGTAACTGGATCCACAAAATACTTCCACCCGGTTCTTATCCGGCCCTAACCGGCTTGTACCTAATTTTTATCTCCAGTTTACATCCGACACCTAACCGGGCTCTATCCGGCAACATGTAATGTTCGTAACTGACTCCTATACGGTTTTTAACTGGGTCCACAAAATACTTCTATCCGCTTCTTATCCGGTCCAAATCGCGCCGAAACCGGTTTTTGTCTCCGGGTTATAACCGACACCTAACCGGACTCTATCTGGCATCATGTAATATTCGTATCCGGTTTCTACCGGGTTTGTGACTCGATCCACAAAATGCTTCTAACCGGTTCTTATCCGGTCTTAACTAGCCCGTACCCGATTTTAGCCTCCGGTTTATACACGAAAAAAATTTATACTTAAGGAATTATAGAATTAGTTACGATGTGAAGGATATGAGCAAAAATCCGTGATAATTACAGACCTATGTTTTTGTAAATTCTACAGAACTTCTTCTATGAGAATTAAATATAATTCAAGAAGAATTCCTAAACGAGACACAAAACCCCTCTCAAATCATAAACACGGCAGAATTCTGTAATTTCTACATCATCGCGCCGTCGTTTCCAACACGAAAAAAAATTCCGATTTATAGAGGGGCTTCTATATTTAGCTTACTTATTTGTATATCAGAAAGACGGAAGGACGGACGGAGGACACACGAGCGACACATTCTTAACTTATTGTAACGGACCCAAACATAATTATATAGCCTAACCTAAAATTTATATATAATGCACGCAACGCACTTCCCTAACGCAGAATATCGCACGCTGAGGGTATCGGTCGAAATGGTCCTTATATACTAATCAAGAAAATTCTTACAGCTTGTGAGAAACGACCAGTGCCGGGCTGGATATTTAATTTAAGGTTCCAAATTTCCGGATAGAAACCGGTTATAACCAGTTAGAAAGCTTCCAGTGTCGAGTGCTGTGTAGGAATCTGTTAGGAACCAGTTATAAATGAATTTCGGTCTTTGCCAACATTTCATTTCAGGTTCCAATTTTTGGATAGAAACCGGTTAGGACAGGTTAGAATGATTCCTGTGTTAAGTGCCGTGTAGAAAACGGTTAAAAAACGGTTAGAAACCAATTTCGGTGTTTACCAATATTTAATATCAGGTTCTAATTTGCCGGATAGAAACCGGTTACGACCGGTGAGAACGTTTCCTGTGCAGTGTTCCCAATTCGGCTCCCCAACCGCCCTGCGCATGCGTCGCACCAGCAGACTCATTGGATGTTGATCGCGCGCTTATTTGAAATGATTAACTATGCAAATCAATTTTTCACAATATATAATAATCATAAAGTACAAAAAAATATTGTGAATGATTTAAAATTTACATTGGTGAAAAAAGGCATTCCTTCCTTCAAATTTGAAATCAATCATTTATTTTTGAAGAGTACAATAAAATAATTATTTCACCTTGCACTCGAAAAGACTATTTTTTGATCTGAAAATTAATCGTTATTATTTCCACAATGATGATTCATTATAAAAAACTGCTTCACGCATGTGATAGTTTAAAAAAGCGCGTTATATACAGACAATGAGACTGCCGATGCAACGCATGCGCATTGCAGTTGGGGAGCCGAATTGGGAGCACTGTTCCTGTGTTGAGTGCCGTGTAGGAATCGGTTAGGAACCAGTTAGAAATGAATTTCGGTCTTCGTCAATATTTAATTTTCTGTTCCAATTTTTTGATAGAAACTGGTTAGGACCGGTTAGAATGATTCCTGTGTCGAGTGCCGTATAAGAATGGGTAATGAACCGGTTAGAAACGAATTTTAGTGTTTACCAATATCTAATATCAGGTTTGAATTTGCCGGATAGAAACCGGTTATGACCGGTTAGAAAGATTCCTGCTTCGAGTGCCGTATAGGAATCGGTTATGAACCGGTTAGAAACGAATTTCGGTGTTTACCAATACTTGATATCAGGTTCTAATTTGCAGGATAGAAACCGGTTTGGACCAGTTACAAAGTTTCCAGTGTCGAGTACTGTGTAGGAATCTGCTAGGAACCAGTTAGAAATAAACTTTGTTCTGCCAATATTTAATTTTGGTTCCATTTGTCGGACAGAAACCGGTTAAGATCGGTCAGAATGTTTCCTATGTCGCGTGCCGTGTAGGAAACGGTTAGGAGCCAGTTAAAAATGAATTTTGGTCTTTGCTAACATTTGATATCAGGTTTTAATTTTTGGATATAAACCGGTTAGGACCGGTTAGAATGATTCCTGTGTTGATTGCCGTGTAGAAATCGGGTAAACGAATTTCGGTGTTTACCAATATTTAATATCAGGTTCTAATTTGCCGGATAGAAACCGGTTAGAATGATTCCTTTGTTGAGTGCCGTGTATCGGTTAAGAACCGGTTATAAACGAATTTCAGTGTTCACCAATATTTAATATCAGGTTCTAATTTGTCTGATAGAAACCGGTTAGGACCATTTAGAAAGTTTCCAGTGTCGAGCGCCGTGTAGGAATCGATTAGGAACCGGTTAGAAACTAATTTCAGTGTGCCAATATTTAGTCTCAGGCTCTAATTTGCCTGATAGAAGCCAATTAGGACCGGTTAGAAAGTTTATAGTGTCAAGTGCCGTATAGGAATCGGTTAGGAACCAGTTAGAAACGAACCTTGATCTTTGCCAATATTGAATTTCTGGTTCCATTTGCCGGATAGGGACCTGTTAGGATCCGGGTACGTTCCAGAAATTTAAATTGAGACCGGAAAGAAATAGGTTAGAACCGGGTGAAAACCGAATTGGTTTCTAACCGTTTTCTATCCAGTTTCTTGTGTTATCTAACCGGTATTTTAAGCAGGGACGCTTTCTCGCCAAAAAATTGAATCCTTTCACAGACAACTCTATCATGCACGTTCAAAACTCTTTTGCCTTCACCAGAAAGATACAACAGATTGACATTCAACCTCAAGACATCCTAGTGAGTTTCGATCTAGTGTCTCTCTTTACGAAAGTACCAATCTCTGATACAATCGATATTATTAAATCCTTTGCAAACTTCCCCTCCAATCTCACACCTTTGATAGAACACTGTCTCACTAATACCTACTTCTCTTTCAATAACCAATTCTACGAACAAACCTCAGGAGCAGCAATGGAACCTCCAATCTCACCTGTAATAGCCAACATCTTTATGGAAAATCTAGAAACTAAAATCTTTAACAAATCCAAGATTAAATGGGAATTTTGGTGCCGTTACGTTGACGACACTTTTGTCATCTGGAGATATAGACTAGATGAACTACACAAGTTCTTCGATTTCATCAATCAATTACACCCTAATATCCAGTTCACCATGAAAATTGAACAAAACGGAAAATTACCTTTCTTCGACGTACTAGTTTACAAAAGATCTGATAACACATTAGGACATGAAGTTTACAGAAAACCCACCCATACAAACAGATACCTACATGCTTCCTCCCACCAACACCAAACTCAAAAGCAATCGGTCATCAACTCCCTTGTATACAGAACTGTTTCCATACCAAATAAAGATGACATACAAAAGGAACTACAAAATGTTAAACAAATCCTAATACAAAACGATTACACAAACAAACAAATTGATAAGGGGTCGTGCATAAATTACGTAACACTTTGGAGGGGGGGAGGGTCTAGCTTAGTGTTACATAATGGTGAAAAACTACAGAAAAAAGTCGGAAAAAGCGTTACATGGGGGGGGGGGTCAAAATTGTCGGAAAATTGCGTTACGTAATTTATACACGACCCCTAAAGCAATAAGAAAATACACTCAAAAAAACAAGTCAACACAACTTACTAGAAAAAGAGAGAGAAATACGACCACCATCCTACCCTACATTCAAGGTATCACAGAACAAATAAGAAGAATTCTCAACAAACACAACATCCAAACCATATTTAAGCCACCTGTGAAAATAGGACAACTTCTAAACAACCATAAAGATAAAAAGGCACCTCTCAGTGATCCGGAAGTATATAAAATCCCTTGTTCTTGTTAAAAAGTCAATTTGGAGAAACCGGGAGGGGGGTGAGCCAACGTGTAAAGGAACATGAGAGTAAAGTCAGGCTAAGACATTTCACGCAATCAGCACTAGCTGAGAATCAGATCGAAACAGGACATAGTATTTTATTTGACCAAAAAAACCGTCCTCGCAAAAACATACAATATTTTTCCAAGAAAACATAGAGAAGCAATCGAAATCTTAAAAGACCCTAATAACATCAATAGGGACAATGGTTGTAATACAAATCCGATTTGGCTTTCCGCCCTCCCAGGTTTTTTAAAGTAGATTCGATTGGCCAATCAAGGTCGACCAGTCCCATGTTCATGAAACGTTGGCAAGATTCATAGTTTCGCACACACATGCTGAAAAACTTTTTCTTCATTTTCATAAGTATTTTCGCAGAAATAGACGGCTTTAAAAACATGTATCCTTACGACATGTAAATATTGCTAAGGAAAGAGTGTGTCGAGCAATTACCGTGTAACAAGTTTTATTGATTTAATAATGATAGTTAGAAGTAGATTGTAATCGCTAAGTAAAAGTAAAACCCATCCAAAAATCGGGTCTCATTTCCTGTAGATGATAACACTTGAAGAGCCTGGTAGTACCAAATTTTAGCTTTTTATCTTTCCGGAAATGTAAAGTGAATTCTAAATTCCATGTTTTCTAACACTTTTACATAAATAGATTGCTCTGAATAATTTGTTTGGCAATTCCATAAAGAATAATTTTGCTTTTAATAAAATGTGCAATTATATAGTATGATTTTGGTGAGTTTCAAGCTGCAATTTCAGCATAAATTGCATACACGAACAAAAAAAGCTCCATTTTCGACTGAAGGAACCCCTTCCTTCCTCATTTTAATACTAAAAGCTGATGAGAACTCAATGGGGATCAAACTTTCTCCAACTGCTCTCATGCTTCGCCGTCAATAACTAATTATTTTCACAATGCGGGAAAAAATGAGTCACATGGGAACCAGCGGTAGAACGGCGGACCCGACCTTGTAAGAAAACGGCTTTGAAAACGGCACAGCAGTTTTGTGTTTTTTTTCAGAGGGGCGTGATTTTTCACGTAGTGGGTGGTGGACGATTACATTGAATTTGCAATTTCACGCGTGACCCCCCAATCCACCCGCGTGTTGGCAGTGTGGTCTCCTTCCAGGACGCCAGAGCTCGAATTCTTGTTCCCCTCCATCAACCCAGTTATTCTCCAGCACAGTGTTCGAACTCTACCACTTCTCTCATCTAACCAACACCCGCCCCCACAGCGTACGTTGAGTCGTCTCATCGTACTCTCAACGCAGTGGCTGATTGTCTCCATTCCGATTCGGAGGACTGTGCATCCTCAAAAGGATCCTAATAATCCTCCTGAGAGTATTCTCGAGTCAAAATCTTAGTGAGACCTTGGCTTGATGGTTGATGAGAATGAACTCCCTGTCGCTGTAACATTGAAATTTCGTTAGAGGTGGTACTCTGAATACATGGCATTGCATGACAGAGTTTTTAGAGCTTTTTTTACATATTTTTAAAAACTTGTTTCTTAATATATATGAAAATTTGGTTGAATTAAACCAATTTTGGTTGATTCAACAATAAGATCATTCCAGAATGGATCATCAATAAGCCGGCGCGACGTGATTACATAAACATCTGATTGTTCCTGGATGTTGATAAAGTTAAATTTGGCTTGTTAAAGCGATTTTAAAAGAATGGTGTGCACTGAAAAAATGGTGGGTGCGCTACATAAAAAAATTCTGTTATTTCATATGAAAGCATGAAATAAAGAAAGAAATTACAAAATACAGCTTCGAAATATCAAATTTTCAGCTTTTCAACTTGCTATTTCACCATCATTATTATGTTAAGCAATGAGATACACCTTTTTATATAATATATGTCCCTAATATTAATAATTTTAATCAAACGTTGAGAAAATCACATACCATTATATATAAAATTATCTAGCAAAAATCGTCGCTTTGTTCAAATCCTCCTTTTTCTTCTTCGAATATTTCCTAAGATATAGAAGGAAAAATATAAAACTTTCAGGATTTCTTTATATGGCGAAACTTACATACCCGATCACATTTTTTGACGGTACCTTACCCAGTCTATATTTAAAAAATATTCTCAAAATCACGCAAAGATAACCCTTTTCTAGCCTGTGGGAAACCAAATAAAAATATAATTTAACTTGACTCTCAAAATATGATTGCTTTAAGTTTCAAACCATCAAATTATGTAAATAATTTTTGAAAATTTTGAAGTTTTCGTAAAAATAAAATCCTATTTTTATTATTTTCGAATTATAGAAATATATGTAGTCACAGTTAAAATATAAGTTTCTTTACTTGAAATTATATTTTTGTGTCTATACTTCTTTCTCAAACGAAAAATATATTACTATATTTACATCATTAAATTGAAGAAAGTTCCTTTTTTTTAATTCTTCACCCACAATAAAGAAATCAATTGATACGAGAATAATCCATAATTTACAGGAAAAAAAACATTTTTTGTACAAAAATATTGATTTTCAGTTACATACAGGGTAATCAAATATATTCAAATAATAAAAACTGCATTTGATTTAAATACCATTTTATCAATTAAATTCTTTGTGTTTAAGGAATTTCAAATTTTACTTTTAAGAAAATTTTACAATTAAACAAAAATAACATAGCTCAACATGTAAAGCAATCGAATTTTATGAGCTAACATCATTCATATTGTTATTCCGTTTCGTACTTGTTCACGATGAGCCTCAACCAACTCTAAGGTAAAGGTCTTTCAGATCATGTTTGTTTTACGATGTTTTACGATGCCATACAAGTATTTCGCATTGAAAAAAATTCCAGCTGAGAATCTTTTTTTAAATTTCTACTTTAAAAAAATTCTTTTAATTTTTTTCGTTTTTTACTATGCATTCTTAAACAAATACGCCCGCTACGGTAATTTACGGTGAAATTTCTTACTGGATTTAGCGGAGTGTTTTTTTACTTTTATATCCTTTACAGTTTTTTTTCCATGAAAATCAATTTTGCGCCAATTTTCACTATGATTTTCGTAAGCAGCGCGTCATGCAACTTTTGTTAATATTTTTTAAATTTTCAATGGTTCTCGACATAAGCGTGAACAATCATGTTTCTCATGATTTTTTTAAAATGGCTTTTACCATCAAAATCGAAAAGCGCATCAAAATACATGAGTATACGGAGTTTCTACGAAATCGGAGGTAAGGGCTATTCGGAACTTTATCCAAAAATTTGTTTGGGCCAACTAAATATATTTTTATGTTCTTATTCATGGGATATTCATGACTTTATTTGTGAGCGCTTACAGAGCCTAAAAAGCATACAATTTTGTCGGTTTCTGCCTGTACGCCTGTATGTATGTACTATGTATGTATGTCTGTTTAGTTATCTGAATGTTGCTGCCATGCTCACTTTTGAAAGATTTGACAAATTGAATCAGCCGTTGACGCACTTTTTGAAGGTCTGAAAATCAAGGTCAAGTACTTTAATCAGATTGATACAACACAAATTTAAAAATCTAGAGCATTTGAAATATTTTAAATAATTATTATTCAAGGGTTGCAGAAATTTTTGTTGAATGTTTTCGTAGGTGTCGTAAAACCTACAAATTATCTAGATGCCATTTTTAAATTCGATGAAAATTAGAAAAGGTTATATGATTTTCAAAATTTTCAAAAGTTTCCCGAATTACGAAAAACTATTTTTGTAACAGATTATGATGTTTAAATTGCCATCCTCAGTAGAGATGAAATATATTTAGAAATTATCCCAATGAACCTTTTCGTTTGGAACAAAATTCAAAAAGTTAGATCATTTCAAAATCATGAAATTTTTGGTAAGAGATCCATATATTAAAAAATATTTAAAAACTAACAAAAACTAGTTTTTTTTATAGATCCTGTAATTTGAACACTCTTTTTAGTGGATGTCAAAAAAGATATCTTATATCCAGTTTTCTAATATTGAAATACAACAGTAATGTATATTTGTTCGCGTCTTCGAGATGCATCGATTGCCCAATTAAAGAACGTTGCATGACCCAGCATAACCTATGAATATGATTTTCAAATTTTTAAACAAAATAAGTTACCTTGTTTATAGAAGGATTTCTTTTTTGATATTGGAAATATAACAGTACTGTATCTGATGTAATTTTGTGCGTCTTCAAGACGCGTGGATTGACCTACTGACAAACTTTCGAGGACCTTTCTTAATCAATCAACAGCGAATTAGAAAGTTAAAAAAAAGTTATATTTTTTCTAGAACGAAAACTTTTGTTTTAATTTCGAATATAACACTACCGTAAGTTAAAAAGTTGTTCATTTTAACAGAACACATCGATTGACATTTTGATGGGCTCTCTGATTTTTTGAAAATAAGATTTTCGGTAAGACAGAAATATAAGCTTGAAAAATATTGAAAGTATCAATTTTTTTTCTTTTATTAGAGATAAATCTCCCCCTATACCTAAGAGTGAGCAAATTAATTTGATAGCTATGAGGAAGCAAAGTGCTCATGAAATAAGCACAAATAATCACGCCCATAGTGAATACACCTATAGTGCTTCACAGCGGTATTTCTTTTCTTTATCTGCGGCATATGATTTGATTTATTTTCATTTTTTTAAGATCGTTTTATTTTTCAAACAGAATCATCTGAAGAAGCTGATTGTAGATCGCGAAGTGCGAGTGTCGCTATGAAAATGTAATCGTCAGAGCCGCAAGTTCTTTAAAAACCTTCCTCAAAGTCAAATTGAAAAATATTCTTCAGTTTCGATTCATGACTGTCGTTCATTAGGGTTTTGAATAAACGTTTAAGATTTATTTTTAAATATTTATGATATTTAAAATAAAGTTCAAATGCACGTATAGGACGTATGAAACCAAACACGAAGAGCGAGGCCATTTCCGCACGCCCACAGTGGGGGAAAAAGGACTTTTTTGGCTCAAAATAACTTACAGCCCACAAATATTGACCGATTTGGACGTAAAAAATGTTAGAAAAATGATAAAATTTTCCAGAGAGTTGCCGAGCTTGGTTTTGGATGAAGATTTTTAATTTTTTCATAAATAAATAAATATGATGAAAAATATTGCCATTTTTTCTATTTGACGTTTCCGGTGCTCGTCAATAATAGGAAAATTGTAATCGCCTACGTTTTATAGAGTAGCATTAATTAAAGACGTCTCATCATAATAAATAAACAAAAAAATTGTTTATTAACAAATTGTTTGTTGAAAGTGTGTTTTCTATGCTCTTCCATAATTTTACGTTTTTAAGTTATAGTGCAAAAAATTAAAATGGAAACAATATTATAATGGAGAAAATTTCTCTTAAAATTATTCTTGCACACATTTAATAAACAAATTTATTATTCAGGTATTTCTCTAGGGGAAATTTGTTTCTTTCAATGACAGTTCCTTTAATTAGGAACATCGTGATCATTTCAGCAAAATTTATAATAAGTTGATAAATTTTATGATTTTTTAAAACAAATTCCATTTAAAAAAATGCATTATGTGGGCATTTCTCGGAGCAAGAATTCGTTTTTTTCAATGCCAGTTATGTTTTTTTAAAACAAATATAATAAAAAATGCATTCTTCGAACATTTTTCGACGGAAAAGTTCGTTTTTTTCAGTGTAAGTCCTTTTAATTTGGAAGTCTATGGTAATTTTATCAACACTCATACTTAGTTGATGAATTGTATGACTTTTTGAAACAATTTGATAAACAAATGCATTGTTCGAGACATTGAAAAAAAACGAGTTTTTCTGTCGAAAAATGCCTGCATAATGCGTTTATTCATTAAATTTGCTCAAAATATGTAAATATCAATCCTGATTTACTGCCGTGTGGAAAAATGTCGTGGCAGTCTTGTATCTTGCTTGAGCCAGTACAGTTTTTCTGAAGTAGTTAGGGGTTTGACCAACATTGTTTCTGGACCAGTCACAGGGGCGCCTTCCCGCCCCCACGGAGTGTTTGAAAGGGGTAAGGGTTTGACCAAAATCATTTCAGTGAACAGTCACAGGGGTGCCTTTCCGTCTCCACGAAGTGTTGGAAAGGGGTAGGGATTTGACCAACATTATTTCTGTGACCAGTCATAGGGGTGCCTTCCCGCCTCACGAAGTTTTGTAAAGGGGTAGGTATTTGACCAACACTATTTCTGTGACCAGTCACAGGTGTGCCTTGCGCCCCCAAGAGATGTTGGAAAAGTGTAGGGGTTTGACCAACATTATTTTTGTGACCAGCCACAGGGGTGCC